>JAIGNY010001964.1:395000-412500 GCA_020152595.1 Chiridota heheva
CTCTTGGTAATGCACTTGTCAATTGTGTGACTCACCCCTACACCCCCGGACAAGGTGAGTCATTGCACCAAAGTGGGTGGACAAAACATGTACATTGATGCACCCCTCAGTCACTTAGGTGACTGACACTTTTTGTACAATGACTTACCTCAATCAATCACCTCTGTACAATGGGTCTGAAGTAAATTGACCCACCCCAGAGTCACCCTGGTGACTCGCAATTTGGTACAATGACACACATGTGAGTCACTATTTCATATGTCAATGACTCACCTTTGACTCACATTGCTGGGGGTAGTAGGGGCGAGTCATACAACTGACAGGTGCATAATATATCCAATCCAATCTACTAATTCACCATAACAATGTAATAAAACACCAATAAATACAAAAGGTTTCAATGGTTGGTTTCTCATGCAAATCAATTTAACACACGATATTCTTCCTCCTAAAAAAAGTAACGCAATCCCTTACACATTCCAATCAATACTTGTTACTAACATGAGAATCACCGTTAACTCCATTAAGACCCAAAACAATACAGAAACGTTGATCAATAAACAGATTTTCTGTCCACTTTATACAGTCATGCCCCAAGTTCAAAGCCAGTCAATTTTTACTCGAGGTATTTTGGTACTTGTTTTATGTCTTTCTCGCAAGTGCTTTTGGCATAATTGGTTCAATATAAAGGGCAGACAAAAAGGGTAAGAAAACAGTGGTAAGGTTGGTTGTTGTGTACCATATATTTTTTATTGATGCAAGCTTTCATAATGATTTCTTTTCTATGAGTGGTTTACTCGATGGGTACATGGACCCAGTTCCCATTTGTCATTGACCTTAGATTTGTAGGGATCACTTGGGAGTTTGCAGGGAGTACTGGGAGTTTGCACGGAGCACTGGGAGTCTGCATGGAGCACTGGGAATCTGCATGGAGCACTGGGAGTTTGCATGGAGCACTGGGAGTTTGCATGGAGCACTGGGAGTTTGCAGGGAGCACTGGGAGTTTGCATGGAGCACTGGGAGTTTGCATGGAGCACTGGGAGTTTGCAGGGAGTACTGGGAGTTTGCATGGAGCACTGGGAGTTTGCATGCAGTACTGGGAGTTTAGAAGGAGCACTAGGAGTTTGCAGGGAGTACTGGAAGTTTGCATGGAGCACTGGGAGTTTGCAGGGAGCACTGTGAGTTTGCATGGAACACTGGGAGTTTGCAGGGAGCACTGGGAGTTTGTAGGGAGCACTGGGGGTTTGCATGGAGCACTGGGAGTTTGCATGGAGCACTGGGAGTTTGCAGGGAGCACTGGGAGTTTGCAGGGAGCACTGGGAGTTTGTAGGGAGCACTGGGGGTTTGCAGGGAGTACTGGGAGTTTGCAGGGAGTACTGGGAGTTTGCATGGAGCACTGGGAGTTTGCATGGAGCACTGGGAGTTTGCATGGAGCACTGGGAGTTTGCATGGAGCACTGGGAGTTTGCAGGGAGCACTGGGAGTTTGCATGGAGCACTGGGAGTTTGCATGCAGTACTGGGAGTTTAGAAGGAGCACTAGGAGTTTGCAGGGAGTACTGGAAGTTTGCATGGAGCACTGGGAGTTTGCAGGGAGCACTGGGAGTTTGCATGGAGCACTGGGAGTTTGCAGGGAGCACTGGGAGTTTGTAGGGAGCACTGGGGGTTTGCATGGAGCACTGGGAGTTTGCATGGAGCACTGGGAGTTTGCAGGGAGCACTGGGAGTTTGCAGGGAGCACTGGGAGTTTGCAGGGAGCACTGGGAGTTTGCAGGGAGCACTGGGGGTTTGTTGGGAGCACTGGGAGTTTGCAGGGAGTACTGGGAGTTTGCAGGGAGTACTGGGAGTTTAGAAGGAGCACTGGGGAGATTATAGGAGCATGTTCACCTGTTCTATCTGCCCCTATGATGACCGTGAGGTACGTCATGATAACATACATACGTGCAATAGGCTTTTTCTGTGCCATCCATATCTCACAGCTCCAAAAGATAAATAAACATGAGATAAAATACAAGAAGATGAAAAGAACTGAAGGTGAGAAAAAAGCAAGTATTATGATTGAGGAAATAAATGGAATTGAAATGTTTCCTTGAAAACTGGTAAAGCATTGGCTGTACGAATGCTAATGGGGTAACCACCCTTTCAGCACTCGTTTAGTGATCAAATGGTTTACTGAGTCATGAGCGACCCACCCTGGTTTGAAGCAATCCATATGGAAGCGTAATTTTGTTCTTTGCTTGATGCGTGCATAATGCATGTGATATGCTCTTGAGTGACCACCCGCACCTCCCCAATTATTATACATGCTGTGTTCATGACTCGCTCCAAGCATAACTTATATGCTCCTTTAATCTCCCCAGTGCTCTTTCTAAACTCCCAGTGCTTTTTCTAAACTCCCAGTGCTCTTTCTAAACTCCCAGTGCTCCATGCAAACTCCCAGTGCTCCATGCGAACTCCCAAGTGATCCCTACAAAACCTGCATAATTCCTAGGCTGAGCTCCCTGTAAACTCCCCCATTCTCCCTGTAAACGCCTCAGTGCTCCTTGCATGACCTATTTGCATATGTTCCAGATGTCGCCAGTCAAGTCAAGGGGGACTAAATGGTTCCTTAGTCAAGTCAAGGGGGACTAAATGGTTCCTTGTACAAAATCAGTGGTCAAGCCTCTACACAAAAGTGCAGTCTTTTGACACCATTCTAGTTTTTGTAATTATGAAAAAGTGGTTACTTTCACAAAGCTTGGGCTATAAAGATACCTAATTGTTGATGTAATTAATGACATTTTGTTTTGATGAACATTTCTCACCTCGATTAGGAAAATAACTGAGATCCTCTGGGCTCACTGCTACCCAATAGAGAAAAACAAAAGAATTTACCACTGCCTGTTCAAACATCACACATTTGTATGTATACATGAGAAAACGTTGTAAAATGGTCCATTTTTACCAATTTTGAGAGAAATATTTTATTAATTTTTCAAACTAGCCTTCACCTGTCCGCAGACCAAGGTCACCTGAGCTGAATCCCTACTCATCAAAGTTATGCTCTCAACAAACACACATCGATAACAGATGTATACATAAGCGAACCTTCACAAAAGAAAATCCTGTCCTGTATTGATTTTTTTCTCCCGTCTGCTCCTTCAGCATAAAGCCAAAATGAATAAGGCTAGGCATTTATTTTCTCCAGAGAATAATTCTCCCTTTTTCTGTGTATTTAGGGCGTATTTTCTGGGGCGTTGACCACTCTACTCTCTTTAAGATGCTCCCGTGATCTAGGGCGACTCCGCAGAACGAGGAGTACAAGGCAAGTCCTTGAACAGAAGGAGTGGCATAGGGAGGAGTATCTGGTCCTCTCATATTTAGGAGCAGATTGCCACTTATGAGGGAAGAGGGGGGGGGGGGAGTCATCCTACCATCATATTACTACTTTTATACTGACCAGAAAATAAATTGCTTTACCATTGCATGCTAGATAAGCATTTGAGTTTCTTTTTTTTTAAGGGAGGGGGAAGGGACTCCTTAAAATGCATCCTCACATTTTGGTCTAGTGCTTTTAATTACATAATAATCAGGGAAAACAACTTTTATCAGACACCCAATTGGAACATGAACCAGACTGGCTTTGGCAAGTTTGGCTAATTAAGTTAAACGTAAGTGATGAAAAACTTCTTTTCATTTCTTTGGCTTTCTCAGAACTGCCAATTCCCTAAAGCCAAACAAATTTGATGATAAAGTTGATAAAATCCTGGTGAAATATGTAGCACTTGAGTTAGTATTTTCTCTCATTTATTCATACCCTTCCCTACATATTTTCTTATGATTGCAGAAAGTTATCATTTTTTTTGTAACCAACCACACCTTAGCTTTCTTTTTTAAACCAGATCATGTAATTGCAATTGAACTGTTATATATTGCCAAATAACACAACAATTATTCTTCATATAAATAAGAAATGCACAAATTAAAAACCACGATTTATTCAAAAACTGGAACAAGCCATCAATTCCAGTTTGCGATTGAATTCTATTTCTTCCCACTCACAATCATGAGGCTGTTTTTTTTTTTTTTTGGCTTTTATCAAAATTAAGCATCATGGGACGTAATATGTCACTTTGTTCTTTTCATTAGGCCGCTCTCTGGGGGATGTTGTGAGGAAAACTTGATTCAAACTTGCTGCGACTGCCGCGGGCAACATTTTACTTGTGACATTGGTTGAGGCATGCATACTTAAAAAGAACTTGCAAGCGCAGAAATTTGTAACACGAACAGGACTGACATCTCGATGCTGCATAAAATATAAAGTGCAGTTGTTTAATGTTTGTGTCAAACAAGTACAGTACAATACGGAGAATTAAGCAAACTACTTCTCAGAGGTTATGTTGGCTATGTTTATTTAAACCCGTGCTTGTATAAATTCTCATGGCAAACTCCGACACACACATGGAACGCTTGGCAATGATAAATCAATTGCTTTGCAATAATGGCAATTACAAAACCATCACCACCACAAGCTCGGGGTGTGGGGGAGAGGGATGCCAGCTTTTCAAAGCACTGACCAGTTGTCAAAAAAACATTTAGTCACATCACTTAAATGGTCAGTCCTACTATGACCATAGAGTGCGTCAAATTTTGAGTCATTTCATCATTTTGAGATGTGTCAATTCAACACAAATGTCAGTCACATTTACTCAGTGTGTCAAGGCAAGTAAAAGTATTACTCACATTAGGACACACCATGACAGGGTGTCCTAGGGTGCATTGATTATAGTGAAATTTCCGCCATTGTGTGTTTCCGACTTAGAAAAACAGTTGTTTCCGCATGTTTTTGTTAGATATGAAATAAATAGTAAGTTTGTTAACTAGTTTTGTTATTTGATTTTTATTTGCTTATGTTTATTTGTTTTTGCAACCAAGAAGGATCCATCACACTAATGTTAACACAATGCCAATGCATCAGTACAGCCAGAAACTAAGATCCAGCATGGACCTGCTATCTAAATAACAGGTCCCTGGATCCAGGGACCTGCTATCTAAATAGCAGGTCCCTGGATCCAGAACAGAGACAGAAGTTCAGACACTTGTCAGAAATTCTCTAGCTAACTAGGCTGAATGCCTTCAGACATGTGGGGCTCTCTCCGTGCCACCATCCACGGCGCAGCACTTTCCACCTTCAAGAAAAAAAGACTGACATAATCCAGACTGGTTTGAGAAAATCTTAATGTGTTGGAGCCTGTTTATCTAGGCAAAGTGGGAAGCCTTGACCAACTATAAGAGGGAGCCCACAGCTAAGTCTCTCACAGCTCTGCAAACAGCAAATTAGAAATGCACAGAGAAGTGCAAGACGTTGCGCAAATGACTACTGGCAAAACATTTGTCAAACTTAAGAATTCAGCTCTCGGCTGATTGCGGAAACATACAGGATATGTATGAAGGGCATGGAGAAAACCTTCGGACCCAGCTTAAGAAAAACAGCCCACTGAAGTCAGCCACAGGTGGGATCATCAATGACCGCAGCCGACTGATAGAGCGGTGGGTTGAGCACTTTCAAGAGCTCTACTTTAGGGAAAGAAATGTGACTGATGAGGTTTTCCGCAATACAACTAGCCTGCCAGTCATGGAGGAGCTCGACGTGCCACCATCGGAGGAACAGCTCAGTAAAGCTATTGACTCTCTGGTTCATGGCAAAGCACCAGGCAAAGACAACGTCCCAGCAGAAGTGCTCCAGTGTAGTAAACCAGCTCTACTCGGTCCACTTTACAAACTTCTTTGTCAGTTTTAGATCGAGGAAGGAACAGTGCCCCAGGACATGCGTGATGCCAACATAGTCACCTCTACAACCAGAAAACCCCAAGACATGCATGATGCCAAGATAGTCACCTCTACAACCAGAAAACCCCAAGACATGCATGATGCGAAGATAGTCACCTCTACAACCAGAAAACCCCAAGACATGCATGATGCCAAGATAGTCACCTCTACAACCAGAAAACAAAAGGTTTTGAGGTTCTGATGAACAATATGGATTTTGTTTCTGCGGCAAAACCCCGCCCACTGCTCATTTAACTGAAATTCAAGATTTTTATACCATGAATATGTACAAACTAGCTAACAAGATAATTGTAATTATACCAAATACAAAGCAAAAAAAAAAATAAAAATATGAACAATTCAAGATTTGTTTACATTAAATGTGACACACTCATTAATCATGCATGACATCACCACCAAAAACAATAGGGCATATTTCAGACCATGAGCTATCTGTATATGACATGCCATGAATTCAGCTTATCGTTCTTGAGTTTACAAGCTCCTTTCAACAAAACCATATTAAGCCCCACCCACTAAGCATATTAATGAACTTCAACATTTTTATACCATCAACATGTAAACAACAGTTAACCTAATTATTGTACCAATATTTAACAAAACAGACGTGCAGCTGTTAAAAATATGAGCATGTTAAGATTTGTACATTAAGCCCCGCCTACTCATTAACATGCATGACATCACAACCAAAAATAATTAATTAGGGTACAACTACAGACCATGGGCTATCTGTATATACCACATATGACATGAATCAAGTGTAACATTCTTGAGATATCATGTTTACAGCTCTTTTTTAACAAAATCATATTAAGCTCCGTCCATTATGCATTTTCATGAAATTCAACATTTTTGTACCATGAACATGTACAACAGGTTATCTCATAATTATACCACCTATAAAACCAAACAGACATGTAGTTGTAAAATATGTTTTACATAAAGCCCCGCCTACTCATCAATATGCCAATGTCACCACCAAAAACAATATGACATATCTACAGACCATGGGCTATTTGTGTGGCATATAATACATTACTCCTGTTTACTGTTCTTGAAATACCTTGTTTACAAGCTCTTTTCAGCAAAGCCCTGCTTACTATGTAATTAATGAAATTCAACATTTTTACATCATGAACATGTACACACCAGCTAACATCATAATTATACCAAACATGAAACAAAACAGACATGTTAAAAAAATGAACATTTTAAGATTTTCATTTGAGCCCTGCCTACTCATTAATATGCATGCCATCATCATCAAAAACAATAGGGCACATACCATGGGCTATGTGTGCACCACATATGACATTACTCCAGTTTACTGTTCTTGAAATACTGTGCAAGTTCTTTTCATCAAAATCACATTAAACCCAACCCACTACGCATATTAATGAAATTCAGCATTTTTACATCATGAACATGTACACATCAGCTAACATCATAATTAGACCAAATATGAAACAAAACAGATATGTGGTTGTTAAAATATTAATATTTCAAGAATTTTACATTAAGCCCTGCCTACTCATTAATATGCATGACATCACCATCAAAAACAATAGGGCACATCTACAGACCATGGGCTATCTGTGTACCACATATGACACGAATCCAGTGTACCGTTCTTGAGATATCGCATTTACGAGCTGGCCATCGCATACCGTCACATACACTCATACATGCATACATACACACATACGGCATCATGATCGCATAGGTTCCTGATGCTATCGCATGGGAACCGAAACTGGATTTCCCGTATCATATCTTAGTATGTGTATTTTATTAGTCTGTCATCTTGTTTTCTTCAGTCAACAGCTTAATTTCCATCATCTTTAAATCTATTTTGGCCATCAAACACAGCGTAGGAATATAGCTTAGAGCTTCAGGAGAATATTCTTCTCCAAACCCTTACTATGGTATCTCCCCTGGACCCCACGCCAATATCTGACTCTGTTAGTCTTTTATCTATATTTATTAAGTTTATTCAACTTTAAGCTAGCTATTTCGGAATATCAAAAACAAGGAATCTTTAGTTTCAAGGGGCTTTGCCCCCTGGACCTCTACCAAGGGCTTTAATCCTGGACCCCACAAGAGGGCCTTAAGCGAGTCTACAATTTTCTTCCCCCCAAAAATTTTTTTTTTAAAAATTGGGCCTATACACCTATGTGTAAAACTACACATGATCATTAAATCAAAACTTACAAAAGAATGTGAGAACTATTCCAACACAAATCAGCACACCTACTAGTACTCTAGTAGGAAAATTATGTTAACCTATGCTAATGCTATTGCTCCAAATGATTTACAATTACCGCTTTTCCATTCATTGATTATTTTGATTCATTGATTGACATGGGAGGAAACCATCAAAGTATTTTTGAGGAATAATACCTCCATGAATAGCCAGGACAACTTTCCAACTCATATCAAGAAAAGTACAAGTTTGCAAATGATACTTTGCTAAGGCCCGGGTTTAGTTTAAGAAAATCACTTTCCGCCATAAAAACAATGTGTTTTCGCCATGGCAGAAATGCACCTTTTTGTGCCAGAAAGGCAAGTTCTTCGGTGCATACAATTAACCTTTCCAGGTTTCCAAATAGGCCACGTCCACCATAGCAATGCGGTAACTATGTGGGACAAACAAACCTCAAATCCGCAATCGTGTATTACCAATGCATTGACATTTAGATGTTCGCGAGGCCCGCCACAAGCTTTGATTCATTTATGGCACTTCTCCGCATCTTAAGAATATTTAGCAAAAGAGATTAACAAAATTCAGTTTGCTTATTGTTCTGGGTAACAGCAATCAGATCTACAAAGCCCGCAGCGGGCCCATAAGCACAATTTTTGTTCACCATTTTGCCGTCACTCAGTCTGTGTGTGCAGAAATTTTGTTTTGTACAGTAAGTTGTGTGAGCGGGCGCCGTTAGCTAGCTGTACTGTACCAGTACCGCATAAGATGTTTGCCCCCACTTAGTTATGCAGATTTTGTTGCTAGACAAATTTGTGCAGTGATTGGTTATAACAAGCTGTCAATCATTAAAGATTAATTGAGAGGTGTGTAACAGTTTAGACAATAAAGAATGAAAGTGAGTACTTACAACTTGATCCTCACAGGTTTTTCTTAAATACTTTACAATTATTCATGTGTTCTTTCAATCATCTCCGTCCGTTAAATAGAATAAGAATATTCCAAGGAATTTCGTAGAAGTCATCTCAAATGGGAAATATGAACAACACATCTTTAATACCAATCAAGTCTTCTTCAAATTCAATTTCACTTTGGAGTCCTGGAAACCATGGAGATAGCTCCATGTGAAAACTAACTATCAAATTGTGCAACACTTCACCCACCACCCACAAACAAGTAAAGTGTCCACCTGACCAGGGTATTGTTATCCCATTCACATATCTCCATGACCTGTGAAAGAGTGACACCTGCTCAACACACCCAACCCAAACAAGTTGAAAAGAGTTTTAACTGCTGTAATTTCAACTTTAAACAAACTTCAAGTTGAGGAATTAAAAAAAGCCACCACAAACTTCCTAAACCACCAAACATGTTTGTGAATGGGATTTTGTGTTTTATGTGTTTGATGGACCTAAAAGATTTCCAGTTATCTGAAGCTGAGTCACTAGTAGAAACAGGGCACTGATTTGAGAACATGCAAAGTTTGTGGATATGAACTCATGCATTGTAAAGTGAAACAATTGTTAGTAATGAAAGTTAACATGTACTCAGAAACAAAAAGGAAATTCTGGGTTGAAACATAAAATTTATACTTTTCATTTCCACTCCCTTCCAGTAAAGTGTGTTTAATACATTACACCTCAACTCAACATAAACTTATTGTATTTGGGGTCTTTTTCATTAGAAAGTTTGGATTAATTGAAAATACTTCACCTACATACCTGTAATTCCTGTGACAGGGGGACAGTGAGGCATGTCCCCGTGACAGGGGGACAGTGAGGCATGTCCTTGTGAAGGGGACAGGAAAACAAAATTTGTAACCTTTAAAGGATTAGTTCAGTGGTCAAGCATGTTTATCTTATATGAACGAGGACTTCAAAAGAAACAAAATGGTAAAGAAAGCATTCAAAAATCTTATTCCGTTATGAAGATATTTCAGTTAAAAGTTTGAAATCATTTCTGTAGAAATGACTGAAATCAGACTACTTGTGATGTCACAGCCTTAGATCCCTTAAAGTCTTTATGTATTTTAAAGAAAGTTTGTTTAACTTTTTCCTCAAACTTTCTTCAGATGGTATATCATAAATACCCTTCCTAGATTCAGTTTTACTACTTTTTTGACATATCCCATAGTTTTTAAGCAACAAAATCGCAGAAGAAAATATGATAGAATAAAGACTTTCAGAAATCTGAGGCTATGACATCACAACTAGTCTGATTTCAGTCGTTTCTACACAAATGATACCAAACTTTAAACTTAAATATCTCCTTAATGGGATAAGATTTTTGAATGCTTTCTTCACCATTTTGTTTCTTTTGAAGTCCTCTTTCATATAAGATAGACTTGCTTGACCACTGAACTAATCCTTTAAATACTTACATGTATGATGCACATCTTCGTTAAATGTTGACTTCTGTGAGTGCATGTGAGGGGTTTTAGTGCTCTGACAAAACTCCCTCTCCCACCATCCCACCCACACTCTCCACTTTTTAGTGGTTAGTATACTTAACTTGAATTGGGGCTATGTATTAACCTAGCTATATCCCACAACACACTTTTGACATGATGGTTGCATGTACAGTGGGTTATTACACTTTCCATACATAAAGATGAAGGTGTGTTGAACGTTAGGCTACCAAACTTAGACCCATGGTCAATGGGACAAAGTTCACTCCAATCTTGCTATCTTACCATATTATGTACCTTTCTTGCTTTAATTCTTATACATACTTCTTTAAAGTTGTTTTAGTGCTCAAAGAGACAAAATTAAAAGACCCTTTAAGCTAATTGTTTTGACAAAAAAGTTTTTCTCAGTTGGACCTTTGAAGTTTCTGTCACTCCTGTCAGGCTCGTGTTGTTTATGTTGACGTCATATTGGTTCTATGGTTGGCGCACAGCTGATTGGCCAACAACTCATGCATCTTTAAATAGATTCAACTAACAAGTAAACAATTTTTATTAAAGTTTGACCTCATGAATAATCAACTAAATTTATTTCAGCTCTTAAAGTAATGGCCGAATAGTTGTTCGCAACACAAACAGAAGACTCACAGAAAATAGGTAAATTCTACCATTTCTAAGTAAGTTTTATAGGGGATTATTTTGTAGGTAAATAATACATTTGTTGTGAATCTAGTGATCAAAGATTTGTAAAAGTTTAGTGAAGATTATTCTCAAGGAAGTTGTGTAAAGTTAGGAAGTAAATCCAAAAAAAATTGTCTTTTATCTCCAATGGCGTGCAAAGGAAAAAACCATAACGTTTGTGAGGCCGCAAATCAGTCAACAACAGCAATCACATAAATGGGTTCAAGTGAAAGAAATTACGGCCAAACGATGGTAAATGATTAATAATGATAATAATAATGATGATAATACATAAATTCATATAGCGCTAATTTTGTAAAAACATCCAAAAGCGCTTTACATACAAGGAAATTAGATACGAAAACAAAAATAAGAATACAGAAATGACAACATAAATAGAAATACAATGGATCAAGCTGCACATTAGATTGTTTTTTGAAACAAAAAAGTTTTAAGCTAAGTTTTGAAGGTCAGGGATACATTATCAATACATTTGAGTTCAGTTGGGAGTGAATTCCACAACCAAGGACCTTTATAAGCAAAGGCCCTTTCGCCAAAAGTTTTATGCTTAATATGGGGAACAAATAGGGACTTGAAACGAAACTAGTATTAACCATGTCCACAAAATTTAAAGATAACCTTAAAATATATATTCCTGATGGAAAAATAACAATACCAAAGTTTTAAGAAAGAATTCAAGATCTTATTCCTCTATACAACACAATGGAAATACCCTATGAATATTCAGTTTCTAGTATGGTGGTTCAGTCGATACTTTATGCCTGTCTTCGGGTTTTTTTACCAAATTTTTTAAACAAATTTTAATAGGGTTTTCTTTGATCAAAGACAAATTAAGCTTATATGAAAACAATCCATCAAGATACAGTTGTTCACATTTATCTGTAAGATCAAACACCAGAGACACATATAGGCTCTGAGAATTCCACTGTTTATAGAGATCAGTGACCCTCAGCCATAATCCCCTCCATTGTTTACTCTCTGATGGTATACCACACAATTACAATCTGTTACAAAGCCAAACAAAGAGTTTGATTACAATACACAATGCTTACTCACATGATCACTTTCAAACTTTACAAAAAGCCACTGGATTCTAACAACCTAATTTGCATAGTTGAAAATGAAGCATTTTATTGCTATATCATGTAAGTGTTAAATAACTAAATATAAGGGGGTGCCAGTTACAACAAACACACATTATTATTCAATCTCTGGAGTTTCTTCTATCTCTTGGAACTGATTTTATTTATTATTTAGTTAAACTGATTTTATTCATTATTTGGTTAAATCAATTATGTGCCATTTTGAAGCCTCCATCAGTTTGAAAGGTACTTGTCACTACAGTGGCAAGTTGGCAACTGTGCCTGTCAGGCGGGTTGAAGGCAAACTGTATCCTTATAATGACTGTAATTTATCCAGCATATGAAGAATTCTGAAGGACACCCAACCAAAATTAGATACTTTCTCACAAAACAGTAAATACTCACCCACATACCTCCAACACATATCATCCCTTTTCCAATCCCCATCCACCTACCTACCCATCCCCATTGGCCCAACTTTCCCTATCAACAAACCTTCCCCACCCACCCATCTACAACCATTAAATTGATCGAAAACATATAATAGATTGAGAAATGAACTAGGCGTAGATTGGAAGATTAATTACTAGTACAAGAAAATATTACATTACATGCAGCTAAAGGTTACATTTTCTGTTCTTCATTGCTTCGCTCAATTGCTTTAACATCCATAGTAGCAAAACATTTCATCAAAATTGGTTAAACATTGACCATTTTACCATGTTTTACTTCTTAGACATCAATTAGCAAATTTTGTATGTAATTGGAGGTATTTTTTAAATGTCTATGATAATTATCTGAAGATGGGCAGCAAATTTTGACCAAATGTGTTTGAGTCTTTGTCATGCGCCCCCAATAAAAAAATTAGCAGGAATAGTATATCCCAGGACTTTCAGTGTCATCTTTATATTATTTCAGAATAATAAACAGATTTTTGATATATATGACTTTACATATATATGACTTTACAAATATATGACTTTACAGAATCTAGTAAGGTTAATTATAATTTACCACCAGAAGATTTGAGGAAAAGATGACTCAAATAGTAAAACTAAAACAGTAAATACCGTCATGATTCGCATGCCCATGCAAATTGACACCCATATCACATGACCCAGCCAATTATAAAAATGGCATCTCACACTAAATCCCACATGGCATCCCACCCCATGTCCCACATGGCATCCCACCCCATGTCCCACATGGCATCCCACCCCATGTCCCACATGACATCCCATGTCCCACATGGCATTCCACCATATCTCCCACATGGCATCCCACCTCATGTCCCGCATGATATCCCATGTCCCACGTGGAATTCCATCATATGTCCCACAGGCATCCCATCCTATGACCCACATGGCATTCCACCCTATGCCCCACATAGGTAATAATAATGCAAATGATTTATAATGTGCACATATCCATTCTGAAGAGCGCTCAAGGCGCAAGTAAGATAAAAACAAACAAACAAATAAACAGAACAAAAAAAACCTATCCAGAATCATTAAAAGCAGAATTCATGAGGTGAGTCTTAGGATTCTTTTTGAAAATGTTTAAATGCATGGCCTGTCTAATTTCAAGGGGTAAACTGTTTCAAGTATGTGGTGCAGCAAATGCAAAGGACCTCTCCCCCCACTTCCAATTTACCTTATATTCCTTGAGAAGGGACAAATTACTGGACCTAAGATTATGAGATGGATTATACATGAAAATTAAATCAGCAATGTAAGTAGGACAACAATTATTTAGGGATTTATAAACAAGTAACATAAGTTTGAAAATAATTCTATGAGAGACAGGAAGCCAATGGAGATCTTTATGTACCTGGGTGATGTGACATGATTTTTTTTTTTAAAGTCAAAATGCAGACAGCAATATTCTGTATTTTTTTGAAGAGGAAGTAAAATTTTCTTGGGGAGACCATATAGTAGTACATATGCATTGTCTAAACGTGAGGTGACCAAAGCGTGTATTAACTGTTCAGTTGTACTGAAATCCAGGTATTCACGAATATGACTTATGTTCCTTAGATAAAATGATGAAGAGAGCACAATATTGGAAATACTAGTATGTGGTCTAAAAGTCATCGATGAATAAAAAATCACACCTAGATTTTGAGCTTCAGAAACAGGCCGTATTTCATTATTACCAATTTTGATAAAGGGTATTGTAATCTTTTGTAACTGCTGAGGGGTGCCAAAAAAATGAAGTCAGTTTTATTATCGTTCATATTCAAAAAATTATTACACATCCATTCACGGATATCCTTGACACAATTTTTAAGTAAGTTGATGCCGGATGTTGCACAATTTTGATTTGAATTAAAAGAAATGTACAGCCGAGTGTCATCAGCATATACATGATAACTCAAGTTACATTATACCTAGAGATGATGTCACGGATTAGCAAAGTGTTAAAAGTAAATAACTGAGGGCCTAATACCGATCTGAGGAACCCTATAACTAAGTATGATGCTACTGGAGCTCTCATTACCAATGTGTACTTTCAGTAGTCTATTCGAAAGATAAGATTGAAACCAATTATAAGCACAGTCCTGAATTCCTAAATGATAATGTAAACGTGATAAAAGTACCTCATGATCAACAGTATCGAATGCTGCGCTTAAATCTAAGAGAATAAGCGCAGTTATTTTACCATTGTCTAATGCAGTAAGAATGTCATTATTTACACGCACAAGAGCGGTTTCAGTACCATGATGTGGTCTGTAAGCAGATTGGATCACATCCCATGTCTCATGTCCCACATGACATCCCATGCCTTTCCCACATGGCATTCCACCATACAGTGTCTCACATGGCATCCCACGCTATGACCCACATGGATCCCATCCTACATGTATGTCCCACAATAATGCAACCATATGTATGACATGACATCCCTCCCTATGTGCCACATGGCATCCCTCCCTGTGTCTCGCATCAGTGGCTTCCCACCTGATGTTCCACAAAGGATCCCACCGTATGTTCCACATGGTGTCCCTCCCAATATCCCAATGACATCCCACTTTATGTCCAACATGGCATCACATCCCATGTCCCCATGGCCTCCTACCCTATGTCCCACATAGCCTCCTACCTTATGTCACACATGGCATCCTACCTTATGTCACACATGGCATCCTATCTTAGGTCACACATGACATCCCAACCTATGTCACACTCTGTATTACTCGTGGCATCCCACCATGTCCCACATGGCATTCCACCCTGTTCCACATGGCATCCCACCCCATGTCCCACATGGCATCCCACCCCATGTCCCACATGGCATCCCACCCCATGTCCCACATGACATCCCATAGGCTCCATAAGAAGTCTCATCCTAGCTATCACAGTCCCTGATTGAGCATACTATGTATGAAAGTGTCAGTTCATATAATAACTTATATGCAAATGACTTGTTGAAATGGAGAGGGACGTCATGTCCCACATGACATCCCATGTCCCACATGGCATCCCTCCCTATGTCCATATGCAATCACATCATGCCACACTTCCTGACTAAGCATACTAAGCATACTAAATAAAAAAGTCTGGTCAGGTCATATACTGTAGCAACTTTATGCAAATGACCACAATAATAAAGGTGGAGTTTAATAATCATGCCTGATACAGCTGTTGGTGCCCAAATATTTTGAAGACTTTTAGGGATTTTAAATCTCAAGTGCTACAAGAGAGACTTGAAGATCTCTGAAGAATATTGAAAAATTATATCATTTTACAGTTCTCTTCTAAAAAAATATCAAATGTTTTGTAGACTTTTTAAGGAAACTAGTCTTCATTCCTGTCTTAAGTATCTCTGAAAAACTTTAACATTTTCTAAGGTAATTCTAACCTTCCATAAGGATATCTGAAGAAACTTTAACTTTTTTTGAGGAATAGAAGAAACTTCAACATTTTCTGAGGAATTCTTAAAAAACTTTAGGATTTCAGAGAAATTCTCAGGACAAATCTGTGGACGGCCGGACAGACAGCCGGACGTAATCGCCATTACATAGGTATAATGCCGCGATAATGCCGCATAATGCTTCAGATAATGCTTCGTGATAATGCCGCATAATGATAATGCCGATAATGCCGCATAATGCCGATAATGCTTCGCATAATGCCCGCATAATCGCATAATCGCCAAGATAATGCTTCGCATAATGCTTCGCATAATGCTTCGCATAATGCTTCGCATGCTGACCAAAAAGTAAAATTAATTTTCTTCAAAATACATTAACAATTGTTAAGAATGTGAGGATGAAGGCGCCAACATCACATAATAGACTTAGTACACCAGTCATTTCTGCACAGATCAGACAGATTTTTTGACTGCCCAGTCATACAAATTTTGCATGAATTAAAAAATGATCAAACTTTGATCAACCGGACCTCAAAAGATGAATATTGTTTTCAAAATTCAGAAACTGATCTGCTCAGATTTCAATGCTCTTTCAACCAATATAGTAATTGCTACGTGTCCGTAGATCTGCCTTTAAGTTTTAGTTCTTACTGAGCTTGGTGAACCAATCTCAATGCAACTGAAAAGATAAGCTCAAGTGTCAGGCAAGCCCATCTCATATAAAAGAGGACTTGTGTGGTGTCATAATTTCCCCAGGTCTTTGTCCTGTGATTTTGTGGCTAAACAATCACTGGATATGTCAGGAAAATAGTAAAACAGAATCTAGTAAGCTTAATTATAATTAACCACCAGAAGATTTGAGAGAAAATAATTCAAATACTAAAAAAAGTATAAATTAATTTTCTTCAAAATACATTAACAATTGTTAAGAATGTGAGAATGAAGGCGCCAACATCACATACAGTAGTAGACTTAGTATACCAGTCATTTCTGCAGATAAGACAGATTTAAACTGTAATAACTCCTTAATGGAATGAGCGTTTTGAATGCTTCCTTCACCACTTTGTGTCTCTTGAAATCCCTTTTCATATAAAATACGTTTGCTAGACCACTGAACTAATTAATCCTTTAAGAACTTTCCTGAGATATTTTGGGCATAAGTTGATTTTCACGCTTCCGTAATGTCAAAATGTTCAACCAGGAAATACTTGACCGTGAGTACTCTCCACTCACTTCCTGATTGCTCCAAGAAAACAAAAAAAAAGAGGAAAGTAAACACCCTAGGGAGGAGCTTCAAGGAGGAAGAAATCATTTTGAACAGAGAATATTTAGCAGCATTTTTGTATTTCAAGCTCCCCGTCCTATATGCTTTTGTCCCCACCCGTGTTTTTGCTTTTTAAATATCTGTGAATCG
>JAIGNY010001964.1:417500-609395 GCA_020152595.1 Chiridota heheva
AAAAATTGCTTGACACGTTGTCAGTAAATTTGATACACACCAATGTCACTTCTGTGACTCTAAAACTCACCAATGATGTCACTTCTGTGACTCTGATACACACCAATGATGCCACTTCTGTGACTGATACACACTAATGATGTCACTGCTATGACTCTGATACACACCAATGTCACTTCTGTGACTCTGATACACACCAATGATGCCAATAATGTCACTTCTGTGACTGATACACACCAATGATTTCACTTCTGTGACTCTGGTACACACCAATGTCACTTCTGTGACTCTGATACACACCAATGATGTCACTTCTGTGACTCTGATACACACCAATGATGTCAAATCTGATACACCAATGATGTCACCTCTGTGACTCTGATACACACCAATGATGTCACTTCTGTGACTCTGATACACACCAATGATGTCACTTCTGTGACTCTGATACACACCAATGATGTCACCTCTGTGACTCTGATACACACCAATGATGTCACTTCTGTGACTCTTGATACACACCAATGATGTTACTTCTGTGACTCTTGATACACACCAATGATGTCACTTCTGTGACAGTAAATCTGATACACACCAATGATGTCACTTCTGTGACAGTAAATCTATATACACATCACTGTCACTTCTGTGACAGTAAATCTGATACACACCAATGTCACTTCTGTGACAGTAAATCTGATACATACCAATGATGTCACTTCTGTGACAGTAAATCTCATACACACCAATGATGTCACTTTAAATTTGAAGTTCTGTCTTATCTGTGTGAAAAATGACTGGTGTAGTAAGTCTACTATGAAAGTTGGCACCCTCATTCTCACATCTTAACAATTGTTAATGTACTTTAAAGAAAATTTATTTCACTTTTGTACTTTTTGAATTATTTGTCTTCAAATTTTCTTCAGGTGGTACATCATAATTACCCTTACTAGATTTCACCATGTTTTACTACTTTCCTGACATATCAAATGGTTTTTAGCTGCAAAATCTGAGAACAAATATGACAGATTACATTAAGATTTTGAGGAATCTGGGGATGTGACATCACAACTAGTTTGATTTCAGTCGTTTCTATTAAAATTGTCATTTATACTGAAATGATACCAAACTTAAACTTATACATCCCCTTAACAGAATAAGATTTTTAATGCTTTCTTCGCCATTTTGTTTCTTTTGAAGTAGGGTCTTTATATATGATGAAATACCTTGAGCCCTGACCTTGAGCCCTGATCTAATCCTTTTCAGTATTTGCATATAATACAAGTCATTTTTAGCACTTGCAGCGAACACTTTCATTAACAAAGATGTTGAATCAACAGCTACCTTTTGAAATTATTTTAAAGTTGATACAATTACATTAAAGGATTAGTTCAGTGGTCAAGCATGTTCATCTTATAAGAAAGAGGACTTTAAAAGAAACAACCTGACAAAAATTTTCCATTAAGGAAATATCTAAGTTTAAAGTTTGGTACCATTTGTGCAGAAACGGCTGAAATCAGACTAGTTGTGATGTCATGCTCTTTTGTATTCTATCATATTTTGTCCCATTCTGTGGCTTAAAAAACCATGATAGTCAAAAACATGAACTGAAATTAGGAAGGCCATTTATGATATACCACCTGAAAAAAGTTTGAGGATAAATAATTAAAATAGTAAAAAAATGAAATACACTTTCTTTGAGTACATAAAGACTCTTGAAATAAGCTAATTAGTATGCACACACAACCCCTAATCACACTCCCTTGAAGAGTACCCCAATGCCAAGTTACATAAATGTACACCATTCATAACTTAAGTTATAAAAACTTTAGCCAAAACTTTAACCTGACATATATTTTCATTGTTATGCAAATAAGCTAATTAGTATGCACACACAACTCTCCCTCCAATCATGCTCACAACTCTACCCCCCTCCAATCATGTTCAAAATTTGATTTTCATTGTTATGCCCTAATTGTGCACACAAAACCCCTAATTACACTCTTGAAGAATACCCCTGTGCCAAGTTACATAAAGTCACATAAAGTTTTGTACATTTCAATTGTTATGCAAATAAGCTAATTAGTATGCACACACAAATCTCCAATCAAGCTTATTTAATCAGTATGTCCTCTAAAACATTTAATTCATAATTTCAAAACTTTAACCAAAACTTTAACCAGATGCCAAAGCAAACTCAGGGGGTAGTAGAATAGCTTTCCTATTCTTTGAATATTTGAGCTAAAAATGATTATCTTTTTATTCATAGCCCACAAGAGTTCTCAACTTAATGCTGATAAAAACTCTTGTATATGAAACTTTTGGAACTGCATTTCCTTCCTTATATTTTGTCATGATTGAAAATGAGAGAATTGGTTGATATTGATTGGAAATGGGGTAATGCTACGACTTAAAAACTCTTTACAATCTGCAGCAACTTTTTCCAACAAAACAACTTGTTATTTCCAGTTTTTTGAATATTTGAAACCATTGTAGCTAATTAATGTCACTTCTTCCTGTCCAGATACTTTTAAAGGATTAGTTCAGTGGTCAAGCATGTCCATCTTATATGAAAAAGGACTTCAAAAGAAACACAATGGTGAAAAAACATTCAAAAATCATTCGTTAAGAAGATTCCATTATCATTTGTGTAGAAAGATCAAATTAGTGTGTCATAAAATTTCTCAGTTTTTATGTATCATTTGAAAATGTAGAAACGATAATACGTGGTGAAATCAGACTAGGGTCCTCTGTCTTGATGTCATAACCTGCCAGATTTCTCAGTCTTTATGTATTTTAAAGAAAGTAAGGGTTAAAAGAAGTTTATTAAAAATATTCACTATTTAAATTATTTTTCCTCACACTTTCTTCAGATGGTATATTATAAATGCCCTTCCTAGATTCAGTTTTACTACTTTCTTGACATATCCCATAGTTTATAAGCCAAAAATTGCATGACAAAATATGATAGAATACATGTACATAAAGACTTTGAGAAATCTGAGGCTATGACATCACAACTAGTCTGATTTCAGTCATTTCTACACAAATGATACCAAACTTTAAATTCAATATCTCCTTAACGGAATAAGATTTTTGAATGCTTTTTTCACCATTTTCTTTCTTTTGAAGTCCTCTTTCATTTAAGATAGACTTGCTTGACCACTGAGCTAATCCTTTAAATTTGTATCAATTTCCCAGAACTGTCCGGCAAAGTATTTCCAATAAATAATAAGCATAAAGCAAATACGTGACTATCATATGAATTATGCAGTAATAAACAAATGGATTTAGAGTGCACGATTGGATATCAACAGAAAGACCTTGTTCTCACATGAACATGAGCTCATGGTCAGACCCATTGCAGGCAATCAATTTCACCATTTTTTTACTGTGAGAATGAAAGCTCAGCCCCGTCACCGGATCTTATATATTGCAGTCACTTGATCTTGATCCTAGTCGAGGGTAGGATCATGATCCAGAGCAGATTGAGACCAATTGATGAGATTCTCATAAAATTGTTTGAAAGCAAATCAGTGATTTGCGATCATGTCAGTTATGCAACATCCTGTAATGCTACTAGGAAACATTTAGCATCTCCATTTATTCTGTTAGTATTTCAATGACCCACTTTTAAACTGCAGGTTCACTCATGTCCCACGATCAGATCACCTGCAATGGTTCTGATTGCGGGCTCGCACTTCAGTGAGAAAACATGACGTGTTTTCTACAATCATTGAGTGAGTATATTCTTGGGGGATCATAACCGGAGATAAGTGAGAACACGGCCAAAGTGCTATAAAACTTGCTGCAATGTCTTCATTCTGCGTAAAATGTGAAACAGATGCTTCATCCATTAAACTCAGTTCAATAATGTAACTCCTTGAAAATCCACCTCTCAATCAGTCAAGTTTTGAAATATTTTCTGCAAAGTACCAGCCTGCAGCTAAAAGCATCCACTTAAATAAATGATATTGTGGATCATTTGGGAACTATTCATGTGTTTTAAAAGCTGTTGTTTTGTACAATTTATACATCAGAATATGAGTGCTGTATGGACAATTTCATCATTCTCATCATTTAGGGCATGTAGTAGTGTCTATGTGGAGGTACAGAAATACTCAATTACACAGTAGCTCTTGGTCCACAAAGGTCTTTTTGATAAGGGAATTTTGAAAAACACAGGCCTAATTTTTGTTACCTGTTTTGTTGAAATATTACTTAAAGAATAAGTTCAGTGGTCAAGCATGTTCATCTTATATGAAAGAGGACTTCAAAAGAAACAAAATGGTGAAAAAGCATTCAAAAATCTTATTCCGTTAAGGAGATAATTTAAGTTTAAAGTTTGTTATCATTTTTAGACAAACGACTGAAATCAGACTAGTTGTGATGTCACAGCTTTAGATTCCTCAGTCTTTATGTATTTTATAGAAAGTTTATTTAATTTGTTCACTTTGAATTAGTTTTCTCAAACTTTCTTCAGGTGGTATATTATAAATACCCTTCCTAGATTCAGTTTTACTACTTTTTTGACATACCTTATGGTTTTTAGGCCACAAAATCGCAGGACAAAATTTGATAAAATACATAAAGACTTTGAGAAATCTGAGGCTATGACATCACAACTAGTCTGATTTCAGTCGTTTCTACACAAATTATACCAAACTTTAAACTTAAATATCTCCTTAACGGAATAAGATTTTTGAATGCTTTCTTCACCATTTTATTTCTTTTGAAGTTCTCTTTTATATAAGATAAACATGCTTGACCACTGAACTAATCCTTTAAGTATTTATAGGAAATAATTATGATTAGTTTGATCATTTTGTAATAGTTTTCAGTTTCATCACGTGCACAAAAAGTAGGTTTGATATTCCATCACGTGCACAAAGTGTGTTTGAATATTCTTGAGACTCAAGTGAAATACACCCTCACTTTTCGGCTGCCAGCTTCTCTTAATAGATAGTTTGGTAATCAAATATGTTTACCAACAAACAGAACTGTGAAGAAGCAACTGATATTTTAATGTTCTCTTCTTGAGAAAAGTCAACCTTCTGTCACAGATGTTAACAAAGGTGAGTAGTGTAAAAAGTCTTTTAAAGATTGTGAACTTTAAATTTAACTTGATGAAATTTTAAATGATCCAGTTTTTTCACATTTAGTCCAGTGGGATATAACAGTTAAGCTCCTTTATAGTATTCTCTTGACTAATTATCCATATTTTATTTCAGGAATGTGAGGCTGTGATGTCATCATTTAACTTCAGATATTTTACACAAAATGTGATAGCCTGAACTTACAGCCTGCTCTCATCTTGATCTCCCCCTCACCCCGCCCTCCTGCCCCGGACGGTGACCTTGCTGGATCAAATTATAATTATTTTTTGTTTAAATGTGATGTGTTCTCACTTGAAGGCGTGCACCCGATCAGACCCACTGCAGGCGATCAGATCACGGGGCATAAGTGAACGGAAGTAGAACCAGAACTAACAGGTTTTGTGGTTCCAATGCTTCTTTTTCATCAGCTGATTGATTTGCAAAATTTGTACTTACTGTCATGTAATTGCATATTATGAAATATTTGTTCAAGGATATTTATTAATAAACCACACCCACCATGTAGATCAATTAAAATGTTAACAACATTAGCAATTTGCACAATAATTAACAACATTATCATAGCAAGTATGATGCAAAAATGATTGCTTATTTTATCCTATTGCACGAATTTGTCAGTAAGTCCCACATACTCATCTATATTCACTACTACAACATTTGAACATATGTACAGACCAGACCCATCTGTGTACCTGATGTAGCATAAATCTGATGTATCACAACATTAAAACATATACAGACCATGACCCATCTGTGGTGATTCATAAATCTGATGTATCATTTTTACAGTGTTGCACATGATTTACACATTAAGCCATGCCCACCATGCATATTAATGACATCTGCTGATAAGATAGGCATGTACACAATAACCAACAAAATTATCATGCCTAATATGATGCAAAACGGACATACAATTGCTCATTTATCACTTTTTCAAAATTTTCACTTTAAAGTCCTCCCACTTATTAATGTGCATGATATTACCAGCATGATATTACACCAAAAACAATAGGCACATCTACAGACCATCAAGAACAGGAAATGTCCTTCATTTTCCAAGAAATTTCCTGCGTGTTTGTGAAATCTTCTTCAATTTCCGGGAAAATGATTTACTTTCCAGGAAAGCACTGTCAATTTGAGAAATTTTCAGGAACTATTGCCAAAATCAAACAAAATTTTATCAAAATAAAGCAGGCATGCAACCAGGAAACCCTTTTCGGGGTGCCTCTAACTCATACCCGCCTCTGTCAGTCTGTCCTCCCTAATCTGAAACCAGCCCTCTGTCAGTTTCCTCAAAAACGAAAAGCAAAGAAAGAAAACAAGGTGATGTAGGTATTAATTAATTTATCATAAAATAGAATAGATTTAATGAATAAAGATGTCATAAATAATAGATTGGCCCGTGCTAAAAACAAGAAGAAAAAACACGTACTCTCATATGTTAGGTAAAATCAATCACAATCATCGCCATTGATAATGATAACCTAATCCCAAATGTAATAATCAATACAAGAAATAATCATATCTGAATTTCCACGTTCCCTTGCAGCTAAAACGAATGTAAATACTTCTTTTTTTTTCCTAACTGCTCAAACACTAAAAGATTGAAATGTCTGGTGGTCAATAATGTATATCAATGTCTGGTGGTCGATAATGTGATTAAATTTATAAGATAGACATAAGAAGTGTGCTTGCTAAATAAATTTCACAAATCCCAAGTTATTTCTCATAATTTCAGAAACCTTGTTAAAGCACATTATCGACCACCAGACATTGATATACATTGACCAAGTCAAAACTGTTTCAAAGTTAAACTTAGCCTAGTAAACTTGGTAACTGTCATTTCCTCATACTTGTCAGTCCGGTTTGTACCCCCGACCGGCTTGTTCTCCCGATCGGGGGATTCTATACAGAAGTAGCCCACAATGCATCTATCCAAATTCAAAGTTTGTAAAGGAATAACATAAGAATCAGACACATTTCGAGTGCGGAAAACTCAAGCACTGAAGGGTTTAAATTTTTCTTCACGATTTGAAATAATGGCATGTGAATGATCTTTTCACCTTGCACTTTTTAAAATTCATCGTGCAGTTTTCAAAAAAATTGAAGAAAAATGATAAAATCTTATTGAGTTAGTTACCATTAGGCAGTCGTGCTTTAACAAGGTTTCTGAAATTATGAGAAATAACTTGGGGATTTGTGAAAATTATTTAGCAAGCACAGTTCTTATGTATTTCTTATCAATTTAATCACACTATTTTTACATTATCGAACAGCATTTTTGATTCAACATAAAGATAGGGTGGAATATAAAATTTACAAGAAAACAGTTTTTTTTTTTCTTGGTGTACATCACATTTTCAATGAGACAAAAAAATCCAAATCATTTTTAAAGAAATACAAAAACGTTTTGTTAAAATTGTCTCTATGACATCACAGATGTTGATATTACTCACTTTTGTCCAAATTCAAAAATACTTCAAAATTGTGTAACTTCTAAACGAAATAAGATATTAACATAGTTTTTTCATCACTTTGTTTCTTTGTTCTACAAATTTTCTCTATCATATATGTAACTAGAACGGTAAATACCATCATGGTTCGCATGCCCATGCAAATTGACACCCATATCATATGATCCGGCCAATTATAAAAATGGCATCTCACACTTAAGTCCCGCATGGCATCCCACCCCATGTCCCACGTGGCATCCCACCCCATGTCCCACATGGCATCCCACCCCATGTCCCACATGGCATCCCACCCCATGTCCCACATGGCATCCCACCCCATGTCCCACATGACATCCCACCCCATAGGCTCCATAAGAAATCTCATCCTAGCTATTAGTCACTGATTAAGCATGCTATGTATGAAAGTGTCAGTTCATATAATAACTTATATGCAAATGACTTGTGGAAATGGGGTGGGACGCCATGTCCCACATGACATCCCATGTCCCACATGACATTCCATCCCATGGCAATCCACCCTATGTCCTGCATGGCATTCCACCACATATCCTATGTGGCATTCCACCCTGTTCCACATGGCATCCCACCCCATGTCCTATATGGTATCCCACCCCATGTCCCACATGTCATCCCACCCTAGTTTCACATGACGTCCCATAAGCTCCATAAGGAGTTTCATCCTAGCTATCACTTTCCCTGATTGAGCATACTATGTATTAAAGTGTCAGGTTATATAATAACTTATATGCAAATGAGTTGTTGAATAAGAAAAAAAGGTGCAGTCAAATAATTAGGCCTGATATAGCCCTTGGTATATACAACATGATAAATATTATATTATATGTCCCTCATGGCCCCCATCCATGTCCCACATAACACCCCTCCCTATGTTTATATGCAATCACATCCTGTCACACTCCCTGACTAAGCATGCTAAATAAAAAAAAGTTTGGTCAGGTCATATACTGTAGCAACTTTATGCAAATGACCACAATAATAAATGTGGAGTTTAAAAAATCATGCCTGATATAACTGTTTGGTGCTCAAATATTTTGAAGAATTTTAAGGATTTCAAATTCCAAGTGCTACAAGAGAGACTTGAGGATCTCTGAAGAATATTGGAAAATTATATCATTTTACATTTATCTTCTAAGAAAATATTAAATGTATTGTAGAATTTTAAGAAACTAGTCTTTAATCCTATCTTAAGTACCTTTGAAAAACTTTAACAGTTTATAAGGAAATTCTAATCTTCCATAAGGATATCTAAAGAAACTTTAACTTTTTCTGAGGAACTCTGAAGAAACTTTAACATTTTCTGAGGAATTCTCAAAAAAATTAACATTTCTGAGGAAATCTCAGGACAAATCTGTGGACGGCCAGACGGACATAATAGCCATTACATAGGTTCCCATAAATGCTTTGCATGCGAACCAAAAATGAAAATCTATGGGAATATTCCTTTAATTGTTATAACTTCTAAACGAAATAAGATATTAACATAGTTTTTTTCACCACTTTGTTTCTAAAAAATTTCTCTATCATATATGAAAAAATGAAAAAATGAAAAACCATGCAAATATTTCTTTAATTGTTATAACTTCTAAACGGAATAAGATGTTAACATAGTTTTTTCACCACTTTGTTTCTATACATTTTCTCTATCATATATGAAAAATGAAAATCCATGGAAATATTCCTTTAATTGTTATAACTTCTAAACGGAATAAGATATTAACATAGTTTTTTCACCACTTTGTTTCTATAAATTTTCTCTATCATATATGAAAAACTGAAAATCATGGGAATATTCCTTTAATTGTTATAACTTCTAAACAGAATAAGATTTTAACATAGTTTTTTCACCACTTTGTTTCTATAAATTTTCTCTATCATATATGAAAAACTGAAAATCCATGGGAATATTCCTTTAATTGTTATAACTTCTAAACGGAATAAGATATTAACATATTTTTTTCACCACTTTGTTTCTATAAATTTTCTCTATCATATATGAAAAATGAAAATCTATGAAAATATTCCTTTAATTGTTATAACTTCTAAACAGAATAAGATTTTAACATAGTTTTTTCACCACTTTTGTTTCTATAAATTTTCTCTATCATATATGAAAAACTGAAAATCCATGGGAATATTCCTTTAATTGTTATAACTTCTAAACGAAATAAGATATTAACATAGTTTTTTCACCACTTTGTTTCTAAAAATTATCTTTATCATATATGAGAAAATGAAAATCCATGGGAATATTCCTTTAATTGTAAGTTCTAAACGGAGTGAGATATTAAAATAGTTTTTTCACCACTTTGTTTCTACAAATTTTCTCTATCATACATGAAAAAATGAAAATCACTGGAAATATTCCTTTAATTCTAAAATTTGAAACTTTAAAATGACTGATGATCTTTAAAAGGTAATGAACAAAACTACCAAAAACCTTTTAACAAAATGCTTATATAGCATATAGTACAATATGCCCTTACAAAATCATATAGAAAAAGATCTGAACATGTTTACTTTGCACAAAGTGCCAGATGAACATAATGTTTACTTTGCACTAAGTGCCAGATGCTTCATTACCGCGCAAATATATTGAGAAAGAAAACGATTTGAAAAATGTTCTAATGTCCAAGGTGTTAACTGAGAAATGTTATTATGACGTGGAAATACCGGGAAGAAGTGAAGCATGTCAAGGGAACGTACATTATGGCTAGCGACACATAGCAATTGTCTGTGGTGGAGGAACTGGCGGAGGGTGGGGAAGGGGTGGGGAGGGGAGGTGGGGTGGGTTTTCTGTGGTGGAAATGGTGGGGAGGGTGTGAAAGGGCAAGGGGTGGGGAGGTGCAGTGGGGAAGGGGTGGGAGGTGTTGGGATGGGGTGGGGATGGTCTTGGGGGGGGTCTTGGGAGGGGTGGGTTACATCAATTAAGACTAAGGAGATGCATTTTTTCCACATGACAAAGCGGAAAGGGAGGGAGATAAGTTGAAGGGGGAGCTGAAAAGAGAGGGGAGCTGAAAGGGGAGGGAGCTAAAGGGGTAGGGAAGCTGAAAGGGGAGGGAGTTGAAAGGGGAGAGGAGCTGAAGGGGAGGGTTGAATTATTTTGAAAATGTTATTGATTCATATACTGTATGCTCCTTCAAACTGCTGAAAAGATCAAGATTTAAATTAAGATATTAGAAAGCTATTAAACTGTGACATTACAGATATGCAAAGTTAATTGTTTTAATTTACAAGCATGCAATACTTTATCAGTCTATTAAATGTTCCTTAATTTGCTATTTAAGTTCTTCAAAATAGCATAAATTGCTGCAGCCAGAAAATATTGAAAAGTAAATAAATACACATTTAAAGAAATACATCATAATAAATAATATTCAGGGGTACTAGGAGATTAAATACATGATCAGTGGAATGCCAGTCTCAATTTTGCACTTTCCTGTTCATGCTAAATTTGACAACCACTTTATATTTTTGGCTCCATGGAGCCCCAACAACTTCTAAGAAATACCTGGCCCCCTCCAAACACCAGTCATATTAGCCAGACCGAAACTCTTCCAGAATATATGCCTTCATGGAAGGAGATTTAATCATTCTAATATTATCCTGATTTAATCATTCTAATATTATCCCGATTTAATCATTCTAATATTATCCTGGTTTAATCAATGTAATATTATCCTGATTTAATCATTCTAATATTATCCTGATTTAATCAATCTAATATTATCCTGATTTAATCATTCTAATATTATCCTGATTGAATAATTCTAATATTATCTGATTTAATCAATCTAATATTATTCTGATTTAATCATTCTAATATTATCCTGATTGAATAATTCTAATATTATCCTCATTTAATCAATCTAATATTATCCTGATTTAATCATCTAATATTATCCTGATTTAATCTTTCTAATATTATCCTGATTTATTCATTCTAATATTATTCTGATTTAATCTTTCTAATATTATCCTGATTTAATCATTCTAATATTATCCTGATTTAATCAATATAAATATTATCCTGATTTAATCATTCTAATATTATCCTGATTTAATCATTCTAATATTATCCTGATTTAATCAATCTAATATTATCCTGATTTAATCATTCTAATATTATCCTGATTGAATAATTCTAATATTATCTGATTTAATCAATCTAATATTATTCTGATTTAATCATTCTAATATTATCCTGATTGAATAATTCTAATATTATCCTCATTTAATCAATCTAATATTATCCTGATTTAATCATCTAATATTATCCTGATTTAATCTTTCTAATATTATCTGATTTATTCATTCTAATATTATTCTGATTTAATCTTTCTAATATTATCCTGATTTAATCATTCTAATATTATCCTGATTTAATCAATATAAATATTATCCTGATTTAATCATTCTATTATCCTGATTTAATCATTCTAGAATTATCCTGATTTAATTATTCTAAAATTATCCTGATTTAATCATTCTATTATCCTGATTTAATCATTCTAATATTATCCTAATTGATTCAATCTAATATTATCCTGATTTATTTATTCTAATATTATCCCGTTTTAATCATTCTAATATTATCCTGGTTTAATCAATCTAATATTATCCTGATTTAATCATTCTAATATTATCCTGATTGAATAATTATAATATTATCCTCATTTAATCAATCTAATATTATCCTGATTTAATCATCTAATATTATCCCGTTTTAATCATTCTAATATTATCCTGGTTTAATCAATCTAATATTATCCTGATTTATTCATTCTAATATCATTCTGATTTAATCTTTTTAATATTATCCTGATTTAATCATTCTAAAATTATCCTGATTTAATCATTCTAATATTATCCTGATTTATTTATTCTAATATTATCCTGATTTAATCATTCTATTATCCTGATCTAATCATTCTAATATTATCCTGATTTAATCATTTTAATAGTATCCTGATTTAATCATTCTAATATTATCCTGATTTAATCATTTTAATATTCTTCTGATTTAATCAATCAAATATTATCCTGATTTATTTATTCTAATATTATCCTGATTTAATGATTCTATTATCCTGATCTAATCATTCTAATATTATCCTGATTTAATCATTTTAATAGTATCCTGATTTAATCATTCTGATATCATCCTGATTTAATCATTCTAATATTATCCTGATTTAATCATTCTAATATTATCCTGATTTAATAATTCTAATATTATTCTGATTTATTCATTCTAATATTATCCTAATTTAATCACTCTAATATTATCCTGATTTAATCATTCTAATATTAGAATGATTTAATCATTCTAATATTATCCTGATTTAATCATTCTAATATTATCCTGATATTATACTTTTTACCTCATCTAGGAATTGATTTGACAAAAGACAATATGTATTCATGGGCAGCGGAACATTCAAAATCATTGGAGGGGCTTATGAGGTCAGGTGACATTTGAAAACACATATTGTTCACCTAAATTAATGGGGCCTAAAGCCTCCTCCCACCCCCAGTTCTGCCACCCTGGCATTATACCATAACTGCATGCTTGATCAGGTTCAATCAATCACTTGTGCAACTCTCTGCTTGCAATCACATTGTTCATCATCAAATAAGATTTCATGAAGTTCACAGATTGTATATTCAATCACATTATTTTATTAACATGACCTACATTTGATATCGCTTTGATGCAGGTGTGACAGTGACAGTATATACCTTACATCAAGGTTCTTAATTAATATTTTCCAAGGGCCATCATTTCACAACAGCCTCAGGCCGTGGGCCAATCGCATGACAAACTCAGCGTCACGTGACAAACAAAACACGTCAAAACAATCCCTGAATACAAACAAGCTGAGAGTGCGCGATAGAAGGATGTATGCCAAATGTCAGCGGTTCTCTTATCAGCCTTCCTTTGACAAGCCGCGAGTCTGCCAATTTAATAGCGGAAATAAAGACAACATTTTGCTTGATAAGCAGCGATGTTATAGTGTGCAGATCTGCCTAGGAAAACCCCAAAATAAACAAGTATTTTGGGATTTTTACTGATCTCATTTAGTTATTTTCCCCGCTATGACTATTGTTCGCGGACCAGAGTGGATTGTCTGGTGGGCCAGATTTAGCCCGCGGGCCACCTTTAAGAATTGCCGCCTTACATGATACACATGAGCAAAAAGCTGTCTTCTTGTATATCCTGGAGAATTGTGGACACATTAGATAAAAATATAGAAAAAAATGAAGCAATAAGTATATATAACAACAAAACTCAATTCAATTCACTAATGTTTTCTTCGTATTTTCGTAATATTTATAAGACTGGAGCAACAAGTAGAAATTTAACATTTGCTCAATCTGCCGATAGTCTTTAAACACTCTGCAAATTCAAAGGATACAAACAGCTGAGCCAATTTAAAGGAAAGGCAGACCCCTAGCTTTGCTGTTTCACAGTGGTGGCCTGCCTGCCCCTCCATGGGCCCACCCTGCCCCCTGGTGGTCCGCCCTGCCCCTGGGGTCTGCCTTGCTCCTGGGGTCCGCCCTGTTCCTGGGGGTCTGTCCTGCTCCTAGGGTCCGCCCTGCTCCATGGGGTCCGCCCTGCTCCCTGGGGGTCCGCCCTGCTCCCTGGGGGGTCCACCCTGCTCCCTGGGGGTCTGTCCTGCCCCTCATGAGGAAAATATATATATATTTTTTTTTACTTAATAATCTTAATAAGCCTCATAAATGATATACCTTACATGGATACAGAACACAGAATGATAGCATAGTAACCAATTGTCCTGTGTGGTTCATGAATGGTCCTTATAAATCAGAATAGTTCCATTCTGAGGTATGATTATTGCTAAAATCCCAGAGCTTCTTCACCATGGGATTGAGCCCATAGACTCCATGCCGAAATGACACAGTGCTTTGCGTGCATTAATGTGCCCATCAACAAGTCTAGCACCCTGCCCCTTTTTAAATCAAGCTAGGGGTCTGATACAATGACTGAAATTTTAACAACTACTATACAAAAAGATACTAAATATGCCCATTTGCAAATAAATTTAAATCTACTAAGGTAGCAGAGAAGTAATTAGGTAAAACCAGTCCCAAAAAGAGAACCCCAGAGAAAAGGCTAATAAAAATATCTTCGAGAGAGCTGAGAAGGTTAGTATTTAGGGCAAGTTTGCACGGTGTACCAGTTTTGTAACTAAAACCAGTTTTGGGAAACTGCGGTTTTGGTCTGATTCATATTCTATGAAAATAAAAACCAAAAAATTGCAAAAAGATGGTAAAAATCTGTTTTATTTAAATGAAAAAATATACCAAATCACTACAAAAAGATTGCAAAAAGATGGTAAAAATCTGTTTTATTTGAAATGAAAATTTGTGATATGTGAAAATATGTGATATTTATGAAGATTCAAGCAATAAACATGATTGAGAATGTTTGGAAATAAATCATAATGTACCTGCAGACAACAGGTTTGATGATGCTATGTATTTGCATCTAGCTTTTCCTGGGCTAATATTTCCCTGACAACAACAAATTAATTCCTTTATAATCCCTTTATTAAGTCATGTCGATTTTCTCCTGAGTCCTTTTGTCTTTTAAAAAACTTGGAAATCCATTATAAATCCCGACAATTATATCGCAAATCGCAAGCCAAGTATTACGAGACCATTTAAGAATTCACACCCAACCACGCCCTATGCACATACATAGGGCTAGTACAAGTAAAAACACACTATTCAATGTGTATATGGGCCCCAGGATACAAGTGAAACTTTGCGTGAATGACGCTAGATTCACATGTTGTCATAGTAACATGATTGATGAATGGGTTTTCAAGGGTTGTCACATCATTCTCTCAAGTTTTTTTTGTTTGAATTTAACAGCTTAAGCGGGAAAAACCATCGCTATAAATAGCTGTAACATGCTTTAGAGATGATGGTGAAATAATTGCGTGATCGTTATGGAATAACAATGTACTATAAAACAAAGATAAATTTACCCCCGTGGTATCACAGCTTGGTTTGTGAATCAAACCAAACTGGTATGATTCACATTTCACAATAAGGTCGCAAGTAAAAATCAACCATTCATTCCCTCAAAAAGTTTGTATTGCCTCCCTCATTTTTTTCATGTGTATAATAAACCTCTGAACAACAATCCCAGTCAAAATTGTTCAGATTGAAAAAGAACAAAAGATTTCATGCATTTTGTTTTGAAAAATTTCTTCCATTCTCCTGTGTATGTTTACTCATGGTAGTAGCCTATGAGCAATGGAATTTCCGTTCCTATCATGTAGCATAGCATAGCAAGGTTTTAACGTCCCGAAAGCATCCAGTGCTGGACATTATATCAAGACAGCCCACAGCCTTTGATAGCCAGTTGTGAACTCACTGGTTGCAGACCCACCGGGATACGAACCCGGGACGTGCGGGTGAGAGGACAAAGCACTAACCATCACAGAGGTCTGTTGTATGTAATTGACCCATACCAGGTGTTCTTCGATTGGGGTACAGGCTCAAATGATTTCATTGGTTTAAAGTGGAGCGAGTTTATATAGGTTTTTTGCGGATCCGTTAGCTGATAGCCTGTTGGTATGCATATAATTAATCAAATTATCACTGCATCCGAACTCTGCATATCTTTTCACAAGTGTAGAAAGTAGAAACAGAATGGTCAAATACAGATGTGTTTTGCTGTTTTATATGATTCTGAATGACCAAAAATATTGTTTATCATTGTTAAATGTTTCAAATCAATGTTGAACTTATCTGCAGAGTGCCAAAGAATTGCTTTTGCTTGGGTGCGTGGCATGTGTTGTAGAAAGAAAATGTTTGCATAGCTCCTTGCTGAGTAAAACAAGGTCTGGTTTGGTTTAAGTACGGAATACAATATTTCAGTTTAATTTTCAATCCTGATCCATACAGAGACTGCAGGTAAATACACTTTTTTATTTTTTTTTTTTTGATGAAGAAAGTACAAAGTTGGTGGGGAGTGGGACACTACTTTTCTTTGGCGGGCATTTTCTTTTCTGCCTTATTACACTCCCGTAATTCACGCAGTTTTATAGCACATTGAAGAAATACCATATAAGGTTAAAGGGCGGCAACTTTTGGTGGCTTAAGTGTATAAGAAAATGCCACCGCGATGCACAAACGGGGCCTTTTAAAGTTAAAGCATATCAAGAATGATTATTGAACTTGAAAAATAACAGAGGTATACATGATTCATGAGGATTTTTTGGTGGAACTATTATTTCATTTTGTTTCAAATAGGAGCCACGGCCTGGCCTAGTTATTATACATCCTCCCTCATACGGGTTGACATTGGGATTGCCGTATGAGGGTTATAAGAGATAAGGTACAATTCCTGTTTTTTTAAAATTTTATTCACACGTTGTAGAAAATTTGACTGAAAAATAACTTACATTTTGGATATTCTTATATCATAAACTTTAAATAATACACTTTTGCAAACAAACAAAAAAATCCTCAATATTTACCTATTTAGCACCACGACGGAATAAAGTTATCCGAGATTCATATTTTGGTCGCCATTTTCTTAGTCACCGCATGTTTGTTATTAATTATTCAACATCCACAAATAAGTTTTAAATGTTCCACTAAGCTGCAAGTTGATTTTTTGCTGAGAAAATATCTTTTGTTCATATAATTTGATTAAAGAGGGAGGCTCGTCTCAGTAAAATACGGTAAAAATGGGGGTACTATATTTTGACGTCACTTCTGGTAGTGGAGGCAAGATCCGATCCTCTGTCTGTTTGTACCACACAGTACAGCCAGACACTAGCATGTACGTGGTGTGTGCAGAATTACATACACAGCGCATTACGTTACTGTGACGAGAAACTTATTTGTTTGTTTTTTCAATGCTTTTTTTTCAGAAAGCGAAAGTGAAAGTGAAATTTTAGTATTATAATACTACAATGATAGTCACCAAATGAAAATAACTGAGAAAAAAAGAAGAAGAAGATAAACGATTCTACCTGGGCTCGAACTCACGACATGATTTGAAAAAAACATTACTTGCGATCGCCTCAACCATCTGGGCTATCTTGTGTGGTGACCTTCAAGGCGTTTTAAATAACTATATACCTTGCAATACGAGACAACGAATGCGCAGCAAAATTTCAACCAATCAAAAAATTTGAAAGGAATTCTAAATATTGTGCACATATGACGATATCGCCTCTTTAAATAGTTTTGGTAAAAAAAACACTGTGTACAAAAACAATTAAAAAAACCATCAAGAAATGCTTAGATTACATAATTGTACTGTATAAGTATTATCTTAATTTTTTCCTCAAATAATCTAAAACATATTACCCCCGCAAAAATGTTATAGCCCCCCGATGGCAGTGTTTTAAACTTTATGACCATACCTTGGAGAGCTCGTCACACAATTTTCAAGGAAAGAAAAGTAGTCTAAAAAAATACTTCAAACATGGATTCTGAGCATTGTGGGCAAAAAAAAGGTAAAATGGTTTTGTTTCATAAAGATCTTAAAACTGAGATTTTCTTACACTTTTAACACCTCGCTTAAAACAGTACAGGAGGGTATAGGATTTTGTAGTACCCTCGGATGGCCAGTTATCACCAACGGCAGCCATACTTAACATGGTTGGCATCAGTCCAACGGTACTACGGGAGTACTAAGCCTGGCCATGGTTAATGTTTCAAAGAAATAGTGAGTATCAAGTGGGTGGGATCTGAACTGTTAGATTTTCCCGCCGTAACGTTAGGCTATATACAAATCAGCATGTACTGCATGGTCACTAATCAAATATACGATGACTAGCATCACACTGTAAGATGATGCATTTAGTATCTTAATTGATCTGTTTTAGAAGTATCCGCAAAATTAATTTTTTTATATGAAAGAAAATTGAAATCATAACTATGAATTAGATGAGTAAATAAGGGCATATAGATGGCCTGTTGACACAGCCTTTTTCACAACTTTTTTTTACGTGACTGCCTTGGGACCTAGACTGACAAAGTGGTAAAATTGGGATTATTTGGGGGGCAAATGGGTATATAAAATCACTATACATGCAAACAACATTAAAGTTTATTAATACAATTTATTGATCAATGCCTTTGTTATCATTTTCAACATAAATTACAGAAAATACTGTGATACAAACATCGTTAGCAGCTATCATATAACAGTGCAGTACACTGCAGTTATAGTTACTGTTATGTTCTTTATGTTCAAACCTTGTTTACATTTACGGGTAAAAAAACGGTTTTCCAGGTAAAACTGGTTTTGCTTTTTAGAACTGACCGGTTTTACATCGGGGCAAAACCGTGCAAGCTTTATTTCAGAAATGGTAGAGCCTTATTTCAGGAATGGTAGAGCTTAATTTCAGGAATGGTAGAGCTTAATTTCAGGAATGGTAGAGCTTAATTTCAGGAATGGTAGAGCTTAATTTCAGGAATGGTAGAGCTTAATTTCAGGAATGGTAGAGCTTAATTTCAGGAATGGTAGAGCTTAATTTCAGGAATGGTGGAGAAGGGATAGTTCTTGACTATGCATATCCAAACTTCTGTTAATCAGAAGAAAAAACAAAAATGGGGTGAGGGTGTATCAATTTGTGTACATACTTGATCCCTTTTCTCTTGACTTCATTTAAGCTTTATTTCAGCCTAATGTTCTACAGAAAATCCAAAACTTGTTGTTTAAAAACAAATGGCAAAACAATGAAATAGCCAAATTTAAGTAGTCAAGATCAGTTCATTATCTTAAAACAATTAAAATCAGATCTTCTATACAGATAATATTGCCAAAAAAAAAAAATATATATATTGTTTAAAAACAATGGCACAAAACAATAAAATATCACATGTGATCAATATCAGCTGTACATTAATTAAGTTAAAATAGTTACAATCAGACCTTCCATTAAAGACTACATGAAATTAAAAACAAATTGTGAAACCTACTCACATAAATTTAAGCTGCAAGAAGCATTGCCAGGTAAAACCCTTAACAATTATCCCTTTCAAAATATATTTGTGTTGTGTGGGTACTACAGTACACCAGAAACTTTCGGTTGTAACTGCAAAGGAATTGCCAGGTACGTCCTACAGTATATTAATCCACTTGAGATACATCTGTGTATTGCGGGTACTACTGTATACTGTGCCAGCAAAAATACTACTCATGATGTTATTGATTGTCATCACAGTAGCAAGTTCATAGTCCAGAGATCTGATAGATGGGGTGCATGGGCCAAAGTCCACTGTGCCAGGTGAGCAAATGTGTAATGTTTTAAAAAAAAGTCACGTTGTTGGTTTGTATAATGTTAGCTGTCGTTTTAGAGGACAGATCAATTCCTGGATAGATTCAGATAAATGGGGAAAAAAACCCAAAAAAAACTGCAGAATGAAAATAAGATTCACCCTGTATACAGTTATTAATTAACTCAATTGCCCATACCTCTGTCAAATTCTCCTTACCCCTCTGGAAAACCTTCTCCGTTATGGACTCGAGCCCATTCTCTCAACTATCTCATCCTTGCCACTGATGCACTTGTGAGTTGTATGCTTCCCTCCCCCCAACAATGTCAGTCAACTGTGAACTAATGACAAATGAAACTGACTCACATGTGTGTCAATGTTCCAAATTGTCAGTCACCAGAGTGAGTGACTCTGGTGTGAGTCATCTTGCTTCAGACCTAAGCCACTTTCTTAACAATGGTGGGTCATTGTGGTGAGTCATTTTAACAGAGGGGTGAGCAATCAATGCCTCTTCTTGAACAGGGTAGTGGGGCAAGCCACACAATTGACATAGTGTATAGTATTTCTAATCCATCTCACTCTTCATCCGTCATTCCGCATAGTGACAAATGTAGCAAAACATGGTTTCGAGAAAATCGATATTAAAGATTTTATGATTTTCGAACTTGCATTTTATTGTAATATTTGAAAGCAAATTTCCTAATTGATTCCTTATTTAAAAAACAAGTTTAATATTTGGCCATATATTTTAAAGATCAGAATTTCTTTTTCTTTTTGTAGTATATTTTGCCTCACAGACATTCGTCACTATGAGGAATTGAAATTTAATCATTCTTGTTCCATTGAGTTACATTCGACATACATTCGTCACTATGCGGAATGAATTATCCGTACTTTAGCTATACGTTCAGATAACATTCCCCATGTCACTCCAATTGTATTGTAATGTTTCTACTTGGTTCTAAGAGTAAAATGGAATGATAATTAGCTTTTTGAAAAATTGTGTATGGAATAAAAGAAAATACTTCAAAATCAATTCATAGAAGTTTGTGGAAATAGCTTCAATAAGCAAATCTGCCATTCTATAATGAACGATCGTAGATCGTTAATCCCAATAACCAAAAGATGTAAATTCTGAAAATGCTGATCACAACGTACTTTTATTCAGACACCAGTGCCCACACCATCTCTCTAACATGTTGAAAAAAAGAAACGGGTGGAAGTTTAATGATTCGACTCTTGAAAGTTTCTTCCCACATATAAACGACACAAACAAAATTTTCGTTTTTCTGGAACCTTTTCATTTGTCACACCTATACCTCGAATTCTTCAAAGATGCTTTAGATGACAAAATTAATACATGCATGTCTGATTTTGTTTTATCTGCATCAATTTTGATCCTGAGGTCGGTTCACAACCAACCAGTGGCATAGCCCTGGTGGGGAGCGGTTAAGGAGGTCTAAATCCCCCTCCCCCAACTTCTCTGAGGAAATTTTCAAAAACGGGGATATTCTTTGTTTTTATATTTTGTTGGCTTTAAGAAAACAAAATTGCTCCCAGAAGTGGGCTATATTTGAAAATTTTGTATTGGGAGGGGGTCTATAGGGCTTTCTTGGACCCCCTGTACCCCTCACTGTTTTCATGCTGGCTACGCCACTGTTTTAAACCATCCCAATGGTGGAAGTTCAGGAGTGTGTGTTGTGGGAGAGCCCAAAAGTATAGCAAATATATATAAACATATAGATGCCCTAATAAGGTATACGGTTGATATGCCCTAATAAGGTATACGGTTGATATGCCAGTTGATATGCTCCAATATTCCTTTGTGAATTGACAATCACCTATGACAATCAAATTTTAATGTTTTGAAAAGGTTGTTGATTATACCTAGTCGATAAGCACAAAATTAGGATTTCCGAATCTTATTGCATCTTTCATCATGAAACCACAACAGAAAAGAATAAGTTCCAAAATACCTCATACCGGATCCCATAGGCAGGATTTGATGCACAATGCCATCTTGTGCACAACGCCATCTTGTGCACAACGCCATCTTGTGCACAACGCCATCTTGTGCACAACGCCATCTTGTGCACAACGCCATCTTGTGCACAACGCCATCTTGTGCACAACGCCATCTTGTGCACAACGCCATCTTGTGCACAACGCCATCTTGTGCACAACGCCATCTTGTGCACAACGCCATCTTGTGCACAATGCCAACTTGTGCACAATGCCATCTTGTGCACAATGCCATCTTGTGCACAACGCCATCTTGTGCACAATGCCATCTTGGCAATTTATTTAACTGTACAACTAGTGAGCAGAGGGGGCTCAAATTGCGATACAGATATATCGAACAGGCGAATCTTCCTGTGCCGTCAGAAGGAATCAGATATGGGGAGGGGGGGGGGAATTAACCTGTGCTGATAGTTAGTTTATCAGTAGAGCATTAGCGCTATAGAGTCCAAAGCGTGAGATTTTCAGCATGGGGTCCAGGGGCCTGCTTAAAAGGCTCTTGTTGGAGTCCAGGGGCAAAGCCCCACTACAAGTCCAGATGTGAGGCCCTGAAAACTGGTGCATTAACCCTTTTGTGGGTCTAAAATTAGCTCACTTAAACTCATTTGGAGAGTTATAGTGAGACAGACAAACAGGGTTTTTTTTCAAAGGAATTTAAGAAATGTGGGCCAATAATTGAAAGATTGGTTGGAGGGCAGAGGTGTAGGAAGTGGGGGAGGCGGAGGCCGTTTCCTCCCCCCAATTCAAAAGGATTTCACCTTGCTGGTGGCGTGCTTCTTGCCCGGCTGGGGGGTAAAATTTCCCAAATGTTGAAGAAAATGTCCCGAAAATTGAAGAAAACTTTCCGAAATTTTGCAAATTTTTCCGATAATAAGAGAGAATTTGTTAAAAATCCACAAAACTGCCCGAAAATGAAGAAAATTTCCCGAAAATCGAAGAAAATTGCTCAGAATAAAAAAAAATCCGGAAATGGAGAAAAGTTCCTAAAAATTGGCCAACACATTCTCAAAAATGAGCAGAATTTCCTGATAATTTAGGGAATTTCAGGGAAATCGAAAACAACTGCCCCAAAATGAAGGAAAATTTTCAAAAAAACAAAGAAAATTTACAGAAAATCGAAGAAAAAAATTGCCCCAAAATGAAGGAAATTTCCAGAAAATTGACCAAAAAATTGCCCCATAGAAAAATTAAAGAAAAATGTCAAAATTAAGGAAATTGCTCAAAATTGAAAGACATTTCCCAAACATTGAAGGAAATTTCCTGAAAATTGAAAGTTTATCAAAAATTAAAAAATTACCCCAAAATGAAGATGATTTTCCAAAACTGTAAGAGAATGAATAAATGCCTCCCCCTCTAAATCTGCCCCGAATGCAAGCAATCTAATTCATTCTGAACAGCAATGAAACACATGGATAGCGTAACGTGGAAAATGTTTCTGTGTATGTTTCCCAAAATTTTCAAGATTTTGTTGGACAACATGGCCGATCATGGTACGCATGAAGCAATAAAAGCATTGGGCTCAATTGATTCACTTAGCCCAGTTAATTCACGGTGATGGTCTGTAGTACTTGTACTGTGGTATGGTGGGTCATCAGGCCAGGGAGCAGTTTATTAATGTTGTTATTTGCAATAACGAAAAGGCGGAAATACGGCGTCAATTTTTATTACCAGTCTGCAAATTATTGGGGGCTGAAGCCCCAGCCCTCCTCCCACTTCCGACGGCACTAAATCTTCCATCATCGTAGATTCTTCGGTATGCGCTACAGGCTTAACCTGTGATCGGTAGAAAATGACTTTCCGCATAGTGACGAAAGTCACATTCATCAGTATGTGGAATGAACTTGGCTCGAAAAAGTAACGTTGGTCAATTAGGGCATTCTTTTATCTCATCAACGCCCCATCGTAGAAATTGGAGAGTGGGCGTAATCAATTCTCCAACCCAAAATTAGGTGGAAGCGATGAAAACCTCAATAAATGACATGCGTCACTATGCGAAAAGAGGGACGTCTTATCCTTAATGTCTAATAAATTCTCTATCACTTAAATCCCGCCCCCCCCACCTTCACTTTTTTCTCTGCATACCCAACTTCTCTATACTCAGTCCCATTCTACATTTTACAAACAAATACATGAAAACACCAATGGCAAACTGCTTAACATAGGTAATATCCATGTTGACGATCTTTCATTGGCCTATCAATAAAGTGCACATTGGACCATTGCATTTCGACCAATTAAAACATAAACAAATTGAAATCTATTTACCTCTACGTTTGAGACAATATCTGCATGACCTTTTGAAACATTAAAGATATAACCACTTTTGAGTCTGTAAATGTTTTGGTTTGCTTAACACACACACATGTGTACCTTGCATTCCTCACGTAGGAGAACAAGGGTCCTCGATCCAGCTCTTAAGAACCTTAAAATAAGCCACCACCCATGTTGCAAGGATTTCTTTCAAATGCATTTTTTATTTGATTATTTCTCCAGTTGGAAGAGTATTTTACATTAACAGCTTGTCTTAAGTTACAATAATTTCTACTAACCAAAGTTCTGGTATCAAAGAAAAACTACAGCCAAGTCACCAACAAAACTAATATACAAATATTATTATTGAACAAAATCAATTATAGAGATAACCTGCTTTGGAAAGTAAATTAAAGTCTTCAAATAAATATGGAAGGATCAAGGGTGAATCTGTAAGTAAATGATCCACGGGAAAACCTGGAAGTCAACTTTAAAAGCTTATTATTGGAATGCTTAATACTATCTGTATAGGTTCAATCACATCCCTAGTTTGATTTAAAAAGGGGCAGGGTGCTAGATTTTTCAGCGTGTGGTCCAGGAGCCCCCTTCAGGCTTAAGCCCCTGGTGAAGCCGTGGTGTCTATGGGGCCCCTTAAGGCTTAAGCTCCTAGTGAAGCTGTGGGATTTTAGCTATAATCATACCTCAGAATGAAACTATTCTGACTGACAAGGACCATTGATTTGCCAAACAGAAGAGTTTCTTACAATGCTATCATTATGTGTTCTGTATCCATGTAAGGTATTTCATTTATGAGGTTAATTAAGGTTTATTATTATTAATATTAATATTATTATTATTAGTAGTAGTAGAGTAGTAGTAGTAGTAGTAGTAGTAGTAGTAGTAGTAGTAGTAGTAGTAGTAGTAGTAGTAGTAGTAGTAGTAGTAGTAGTAGTAGTAGTAGTAGTAGTAGTAGTAGTAGTAGTAGTAGTAGTAGTAGTAGTAGTAGTAGTAATATTATCATTATTATTTTCTGATGAGGAGTAGGGTGGACCAGAAGAGGAATGTAGGAGTAGAGCTGACCAGAAGGGGGCAGGGTTGGCCAAAAGAGGGGTGGGGCAGGCAGCTCCTCTGAAACAGCAAAGCTAGGGCACTGTTCACTGTTGAGATGTGAGCTAGGGGTTGGTGATGGGGGCAAGATATGATTTTCCCGATCCTTCTATTACCATACATGTATTGTTTCTGCCAATGTTCTTAGCTCTATTTATCACAAATCACAAAGTACAAGTTTGGGTGCTACGTAAGCGGCCATCTTGTTTAAATTTCATGCATTTCTCACTTACTGTACAGAGATGTCACTTGCACTATCTATCGCAAACAAAATAGTGATCTTATAGCAAAATGTTACAACATACAGAATAAAGCTAACAAATTTTTAATTCAAGGTAAATAAAAGGTATTAGTATTATTTCTTTTAAGATTTCTTAATTGAAATTATAACTTTAAAAAAATTCTGATATACAGTATTCATACATATTTTCATACTTCTCCCAAATAAGTACACAGCTTACATGTAAATCATCTCGCATCTTAAGACTAGTATTAATGACACTTTATATAAATTCCATTTGATTTTTATTGAAATTATGACTTTTAAAAAGAATTCTGATATACAGTATTCGTACATATTTTCATACTTTTCCCCAAAAAGTACACAACTTACATGTAAATCATCTCGCATCTTAAGACTGGTATTAATGACACTTTAAATCAATTCCATTTGATTTTTTAATTGAAATTATGAATTTTAAAAAGAATTCTGATACACAGTATTCATACATATTTTCATACTCCCCAAAAAGTACACAGCTTACATGTAAATCATCTCGCATCTTACGATTACTAATAAAGACGATTTATACAAATTCCATTTCAAAAGCTTTCCCTTCCTACTCAGAGAGAGCTGCCAATCGCACAAAAAAAGGACAAATTGCTTTCTTCCTACAATTCATGCATCCACAAGATGTTTTGCTTCAAAGGCTAATCTGTATGTTATCTATTCTGTTTCTGCATAACAACACTTCTCTCTTCATTTGAATTATTCCCAGAAGGCTCACAAAGCAAACTAATGATTGGTCTAAACAACAACCATGGAGCTATAAACTGAAAACTCGCAGTGTCATAATGCTGACAAAAGATCAATGTCATAGATATTCTCTTATCTATTGAGTTCATCAAAGTGCTGAAACCAACAAGTTATTCTTGTAAGCAGGAGCCCAAAACTTAGTATATGTCAGAAACAAATATAACCACACACCAAAAAAAGAACAAATATTCACAAATAAAAGGTTAATTCAAGAATCATGAAAAACATGTTGACTTAAGGGACCGTGACTTCTTAGGCGTGGGGCATTTATAGGTCAATCTCTCTTATGATGGGATGCGCAGGGGGATGCGAGAGGGATAAAAGCTAAATCCTTCCGAGCCATTAGGCTCATTGGCCTATCTCCAGTTAACATGGTGCAAGCGGATGAGAGTACAAGACTCCCTCTGGACGGGACGTATTTATTAACTCTCCAGCAGTGCTGGTACTCATTTTACAGCTGAGTGGACTGAAGCAAGTAGAGTAAATTAGTCTTGATCAAGGACACAATGCAGCGCTCGTGGTGGGAATCAAACTCGGTGCCTCTCAAATATGAGCATGACTCGTTAACCACTGAACCACAGCACCTCTGGGAGAGCGATAGGAGAACAGGATAATGGGACAGGGGATAAGAGGGAACAGGGAAATAGAGAAGAGGGGCCAGGGGAAAAGAGGGGACAGGGGAAAAGAGGGAATAGATGACAAGTAAAACAAAAGGGAGAGAAAAAAGAGTGGACATGGGGACAGGTGACAATAGGGGCCAGGGGACAGGATAAGCAAGGGAACAAGAGGGGCAGTGGACAAGAGGGGACAATGGTATCTAAGCCTTGTTATATTTGTAATGCATCCCCTAGATTAATTTAAAGGTTAATGATTGACAAAAGCAACCAGATCAGTCCGGTCCACACTCCCAATCAGGAGATCTCCTGATTGGGAGATCAAGACATGGGCAGTGGCCATAATTTAAACTGTTGCTAATAAGTTCAGCCGTTATTATTATTATTTTTTTGCATTTCAAATTCTGTAAATCTAACATTATATACTTTGTAAATGATATTAAAATGAATATTTCTGTAAAATTTGAGCTTCTGCTGGTGACTCAAATGTTAAAATATGCTCTTTAGAAAATATGAATAATGAAATTACTTCTTAATTCCCTGGAGAAAGTTAAATTTGCACTGGTAAAAACATGGAGAAACTAATTCCATCATTCTGTTGCACCAGTAATATTATAATATTTTGCATGCATTTTTCTGACCGTTGGCTTAAACTTATTTTACCTATATGTATTTCTTTGGAGAGATTTAAATTTGTAAAAATGCATTGTGGGTTATAATGACAAAAATCTCCAGATTGAGAGATCTCCCGTTTCAAAGGGTAGACCAAACTGATGATTATAGGAATCAGTATTTTACATATGTCAGCAATGTCTTCTGAAATAATTTCCCTAGGTAGGTGTACATCTCAATGGCGAAGAAATGGCAGCAACACATAATTCATCCACCAGCTTCAAAATACTTTAGGTATATGTAGGTCCTAGACTTTATTTTTATTTTTAGCTAACAAAAATCTGCCGATAAATCTCAAAATGAAAAGTTCGGAAACTGGAAGGTATATATCAGTGAACTGCAATGACCTAGGGTCACTTCTATTGTGGTAGAGCATGTGAGTCATTTCAAGAGATTTATTGGACAAAGCTCGATGAAGACATCATTATGAATATAGATATCAATCAGGGATAAGTTGCAAATCCCTACATCAATAGTGCCAAAGTCATATGTTGACATTCTCTGAAGCTATTGATCAAAAGGAGACAAAAATGTCTGATTCTCATTTTGCAGGCCCTAAAAGAGATTAAAAAAAATGTCATTTTGTATATTGCTGTATTGTCAGATACTTTAGTTTACTTTATGGCAGGTCAGATGTGGTTCAAAACCAGTGAAAAGCTATGAGGGGATCAGTAGTGGCAGAATATTGCTGTGTGTGGTGGTGAAAGGGGGCATAATGCTGCTGTGTGTGGTGGTGAGAGTGGGCATAATGCTGCTGTGTGTGGTGGTGAAAGGGGGCATAATGTTGCTGTGTGTGGTGGTGTACAGGGGGCATAATGCTGCTGTGTGTGGTGGTGAGAGGGGACATAATGCTGCTGTGTGTGGTGGTGAGAGGGGGCATAATGCTGCTGTGTATGGTGGTCAGTGGGGGCATAATGTTGCTGTGTGTGGTGGTGAGAGGGGGCATAATGCTGCTGTGTATGGTGGTCAGTGGGGGCATAATGTTGCTGTGTGTGGTGGTGAGAGGGGGTATAATGCTGCTGTGTGTGGTAGTGAGAGGGGACATAATGCTGCTGTAAGGGGTGGTGTACAGGGGGAATAATACTGTTGTGAGGGGTGGTGTACAGGCAGAATAATACTGTTGTGAGGGGTGGTGTACAGGGGGAATAATACTGCTGTGAGTGGTGTACAGGGGCAATAATACTGCTGTGAGGGGTGGTGTACAGGGGAATAATACTGCTGGAGGGGTGGTGTACAGGGGGAATAATACTGCTGTGAGGAGTGGTGTACAGGGGGAATAATACTGCTGTGAGGGGTGGTGTACAGGGGAATAATACTGCTGTGAGGGGGTGGTGTGCAGGGGAATAATAATGCTGTGAGGAGTGGTGTACAGGGGGAATAATACTGCTGTGAGGGTGGTGTGCAGGGGGAATAATACTGCTGTGAGGAGTGGTGTACAGGGGCAATAATACTGCTGTGAGGGGTGGTGTACAGGGGCAATAATACTGCTGTGAGGGGTGGTGTGCAGGGGCAATAATACTGCTGTAAGGGGTGGTGTATAGGGGGAATAATACTGTTGTGAGGGGTGGTGTACAGGCAGAATAATACTGTTGTGAGGGGTGGTGTACAGGGGGAATAATACTGCTGTGAGTGGTGTACAGGGGAATAATACTGCTGTGAGGGGTGGTGTACAGGGGCAATAATACTGCTGTGAGGAGTGGTGTACAGGGGGAATAATACTGCTGTGAAGGGTGGTGTACAGGCAGAATAATACTGTTGTGAGGGGTGGTGTACAGGGGAATAATACTGCTAAGAGTGGTGTACAGGGGCAATAATACTGTTGTGAGGGGTGGTGTACAGGGGGAATAATACTGCTGTGAGTGGTGTACAGGGGCAATAATACTGTTGTGAGGGGTGGTGTACAGGGGGAATAATACTGCTGTGAGTGGTGTACAGGGGGAATAATACTGCTGTGAGGGGTGGTGTACAGGGGCAATAATACTGCTGTGAGGGTGGTGTACAGGGGGAATAATACTGTTGTGAGGGGTGGTATACAGGCAGAATAATACTGTTGTGAGGGGTGGTGTACAGGGGGAATAATACTGCTGTGAGTGGTGTACAGGGGCAATAATACTGCTGTGAGGGTGGTGTACAGGGGAATAATACTGCTGGAGGGTGGTGTACAGGGGAATAATACTGCTGTGAGGAGTGGTGTACAGGGGGAATAATACTGCTGTGATGGGTGGTGTACAGGGGGAATAATACTGCTGTGAGGGGTGGTGTACAGGGGGAATAATACTGCTATGAGGGGTGGTATACAGGGGCAATAATACTGCTGTAAGGGGTGGTGTACAGGGGGAATAATACTGTTGTGAGGGGTGGTGCACAGGCAGAATAATACTGTTGTGAGGGGTGGTGTACAGCGGGAATAATACTGCTGTGAGTGGTGTACAGGGCAATAATACTGCTGTGAGGGGTGGTGTACAGGAAATAATACTGCTGGAGGGGTGGTGTACAGGGGAATAATACAGCTGTGAGGGGTGGTGTACAGGGGAATAATACTGCTGTGAGGGGTGGTGTACAGGGGGAATAATACTGCTGTGAGGGGTGGTGTACAGGGGGAATAATACTGCTGTGAGGGTGGTGTACAGGGGAATAATAATGCTGTGAGGGTGGTGTACAGGGAAATAATACTGCTGTGAGGGGTGGTGTACAGGGAATAATACTGCTGGAGGGTGGTGTACAGGGGGAATAATACTGCTGTGAGGAGTGGTGTACAGGGGGAATAATACTGCTGTGAGGGGTGGTGTACAGGGGGAATAATACTGCTGTGAGGAGTGGTGTACAGGGAAATAATACTGCTGTGAGGGTGGTGTACAGGGGAATAATACTGCTGTGAGGGGTGGTGTACAGGGGGAATAATACTGCTGTGAGGGGTGGTGTACAGGGGAATAATAATGCTGTGAGGGTGGTGTACAGGGAAATAATACTGCTGTGAGGGTGGTGTACAGGGAATAATACTGCTGGAGGGGGTGGTGTACAGGGGAATAATACTGCTGTGAGGAGTGGTGTACAGGGGGAATAATACTGCTGTGAGGGGTGGTGTACAGGGGGAATAATACTGCTGTGAGGGGTGGTGTACAGGGGGAATAATACTGCTGTGAGGGGTGGTGTACAGGGGGAATAATAATGCTGTGAGGGGTGGTGTACAGGGGAAATAATACTGCTGTGAGGGGTGGTGTACAGAAGGAATAATACTGTTGTGAGGGGTGGTGTAAAGGGTGCATATTTGTATAATCTGACAGGGAGTGATACAATTATTTTGTAGTAAAGTGAAAGATTAACCTTCTCACCAAATCATTAAGGAATAGAGAAAATCATGTCCTTTGGGCCCTATTTTGTCTCCATTAAAGGCTTATGGCCATGTAACATGGCTTATGGCCATGTCAATTTCTACAGTGGTTGAAAGAGTATTCAAATCCGAGTAGATGAGCTTTTTAAAATTTTGACAAAAGCACATTTAGTTTGATCAGTTTTTAGTTCATGCAAAATTTGTGATGTATGAAAGCCGAACAGTTTCAAATCTTTTATGTAATTCTTTCAACTTTCTTTCCTAAAGTCTATTACTGCTTGAATTCTATTGGGGAAATGGCAAAGCTAGAATCAAAAATGTTTGGTCAGAATTTGCTGCACAACTTCAAAGAATTAACATCTTTGAGTTACAAAATAAGCCACACCCACCATAGCAATGTGGTAACTAAGTGGGACCAAACAAACCTCAAATCTGCAATTGTGTACAACCAATGCGTTAACATTTAGATGTTCGCAAGGCCTGCCACAAGCTTTAATTCATTTATGGCACTTCTCCAGATCTTTTTAGCAAATGGGATAAACAAAATTCAGTTTGCTAACTGTTCTGGGTAACAGCAATCAGATTTACAAAGCCCGCAGCGGGCCCATAAGCGCAATGTTTGTTCACCATTTTGCCGTCACTCAGTCTGTGTGTACAGAAATTTGTTTTGTACAGTAAATTGCATTGACATCATGAGTGCGTGCCGCTAGCTAGCTGTACTGTACCAGTACTGTGTAGGATGTTTGCCCCACATAGTTATGCAGATGTTGTTGCTAGGCAAATTCATTCAGTGATTGGTTGAAAAAGTTGTCAAATCATCAAACCCAGAGAGGTTAATTATGACAGACATTTTAAAAAAACAAAGGATTTACAAAGTCCTAATTTAATACATCACAAAATTTGCATAAATTATGGAAACTTGGTGCATGAAATTTAAACACACTGTAAAATGATCCATGTTTAATTGATATTTTGTGAAATATTTTGCTATGATGGATTTTAATAGATGTTTAAGCAATTTAGCTAATGTTACTTCTACAAGTCAATATACCTTATCTTGAAATTCTAGTTTTCTTTACTGTACTACATGTGAGATTTGTCAATTTTCATTTTTTTTTTCAAGTCACATTTATATTATGCACTTGTCAACTGTGTGACTCACCCCCACACCCCCAGACAAGGTGAGTAATTGCACCAAAGTGGGTGGACTGCATTGATGCACCCCTCAGTCACTTGAGTGACTGACATTTTTTGTGAAATGACTTATCCAAAATCAATCACTTCTGTACAAAGTCAATGGGTCTGAAGTAAATTGACTTACTGTAGAGTCACTCTGGTGACTGACAATTTGGTACAATGATGCGCATGTGAGTCACGGTTTCCACCTTTGACTTACATTGCCGGTAGTAGGGGCGAGTCATACAACTGACAAGTGTATTATTAGAACTAGAAAGCAGTTAACTGCTCAAAATCATTTCACCTAATGTAAACAGTAAACCTTTGAGACACGATCGATCACCAAATTGCATGAGGAGGTAAATTGCTATTTTTACCAAAAAATATTGTCAAGTCTGGTCAGCGAGAGACCAGAGGGGGTGTTTTGGAACGATTCAAGCAAAAATCAAACACACAAGCATGCATGTTGTGAACACATACCAGATCAAAAAAAGATCAGAGATGTGGATCTCACACATCCACAAACCATTCCAAATGCGACAGAGGATAAATAATGAAAATTATATGATGAAAATTATATAAAAATTATATGATGAAAATTATATGATGAAAAAGCATTCAATAATCATGTTCTTCATGTTATAAGTGTTGAAATGGTGTTACAATTACAGAATACCCAGTGTTCATGGTATTCGAGAATCTAGGGCAACGGGGCTATATGCTGAGTCAATGCAGGAGTCGATGTCAAATTCTGCCAAGTCAGAAATCGAGATCATCAGGATAGGTGGTTCCATGTCACGGCATGTGTAAATACGACAGAGTTTCTGCTACATGGAGGACCCCAAGAAACAAATGCTACAGGGTGAATATATGACAGAGTTTCTGCTACATGAAGGACCGCAAGAAACAAATGCTACTGGGTGTATATACGACAGAGTTTCTGCTACATGGACCCCAAGAAACAAATGCTACTGGGGCTACATGTGTATATACGACAGAGTTTCTGCTATATGGAGGACCCCAAGAAACAAATGCTACTAGGTGAATAGACGACAGAGTTTCTGCTACATGGAGGACCCCAAGAAACAAATGCTACTGGGTGAATATACGACAGAGTTTCTGCTACATGGAGGACCCCAAGAAACAAATGCTACTGGGTGAATATACGACAGAGTTTCTGCTACATGGAGGACCCCAAGAAACAAATGCTACTGGGGCTACATGTGTATATACGACAGAGTTTCTGCTATATGGAGGACCCCAAGAAACAAATGCCATCGGGGCTACATGTGTATATACGACAGAGTTTCTGCTACATGGAGGACCCCAAAAAACAAATGCTACTGGGGCTACAGAGGCTATGTGTAATCAGGAAGACCCCTATTGAAACACTACTTACTCAAGATAAGGGTACAGGGGCTACAGCCTACAGTGCAAATGTTGACAATTCAAGAGTGACGGGTTTTTACAGGGCTACACTGGAAATTTTAGTAGTCTTGTTACAGAGGTAAACCTTCAATAACACAGGGTTCGCAGCAATTATTGTGCCTCAGAAAAAAAACCTTAATAGGGAACTCATAGTCATATATAGTTCTTCAGATTTTTAAAAAATGATGAAAATGAAGTATGAAGTATGAGGTGAATTATATGTCAGGTTTTTCCACTGTAGAATTCCTACAAGCTAAGATTCCTGTATTGTGTAGATGTAAGGGGCGCATTTCTTGGCAGACAATATCTCCTTTGGGACGTGCCAGCATCTACAGTATGAGGACTGCAAATGCTGGTGGATTCTTACGCAGTTCATGAAATATAAAAACGGAGATGAAAGAACATCATCACAGGAATATTTCAAGTTCATCTACAGTGCAAGTCTATTTCTACACCACATATCGTACTGTACAATATTTACAAGAGTTTTGAAAAGATATTATTTGGTATTTGACAAGCTACATGGTGATAATCCAACTTTACTCTATGGCCTCCTGAAAGTGTTACTTGAAAATCTAAAATTACTTCTGACCAAAATATGTCCCCTATCCCATGATATTACATTTGGCTATCCCATAATATTACATTTGCCAATCCCATAATAATACCATTACATTTGGCTATCCCATAATATTACCATTACATTTGGCTATCCCATAATACTCTTAAAACAAAGGAAACCCTTCTTCTGTCCAGACTTTGATTGACAGATGAAAACATTGTTCAAACTTTGATTGACAGATGAAAACAGAAGGAGAAATTACCAGAGCCATCAAATAAACAAAAGAGGATGGGGAAAATGACCACCTTAGATGTAACTGAATACACAGCCACCAATTAAACACAAGGTGAGAGAAAATGACCAACTTAGATCCCTGCTTAGATCATGGAGGTACCACTTTAAAGTGGTACCTCATGCTTAGATGTAACTGAATACACAAAGGGAATTCTAAACTGGGGAATGTATCAAAATCAATGTTTTTATTACAGTAGCCTAATAGTAACTTAAAGGAACCAGGTAATATCATTTGAGTCAGAATTCTAAAGTCTTAACAAATAAAAATTAGCAATCAACATAAGAAGATGGAAAATACATATTATTTTAATTCAGAAATGGCATAGAGCTTAAAAAAATACACTTGTAGCGCATTGTTTGCAAACTTGAGAAAACACAAATGGCAACCCATAGGCAAAAAGAAATACTTATTTTAAAGCCCGCATGAAAGAGCAACATGCAAGTAAAAAAGCTCAATATGCTAAAATCACACATTTTTGGTCTGATACGTAAAAAAAAAAAAAAAACATTTTCCAACTTCTTACATCAATGCACAAATGCCAATATCATTGAGTTTCAAAATTCCTACAAGAAACAAATTTGCACGACAAAAATGCAAAAACAAAACAATAGACAAAACACATATAATGTCAGATATCTATCTATATATTCCATGAAAATGCCATTCAATATGACAGAAGTCATGGTACACAAGTAAGCTTTACTTGAAGGCAATCAACAAATGATCTTCTTGACCAACTTTTTCAACATGTTTGCCAAGCTTTTGACTGATTCCAAGTTTAAAGTTACATTAAATATCAACTTACCCACTATAAAGATAATCCTTCCAGATGACATATGTGGGCCTAGGCTCACTATTTGTTCACGGAATGTGCCTATAATGTATTTATCTAGATCTGTAAAACAACTCACAACAAGGAGTTGCAATGAATCACACAATTGCAATGCAAGCATGAAGGTAGGATGACTCCATGCATCACCAGGAAACTATTATTACAGACCACAGCACAGACCACAGAACATACCGCTCCTGTAAGAGTATATACCAATAATTGATTTGATTTGCGATTGATTCCACTTATGTGTTTGGGAGGGAGTCAGATTTTAGGGGGTGATTTACATTATCAAGTGATTCCCTCAAGTCTCTTTACTCTCCATACAAGCTACCTGCTGATGCATATGAGCGTGTTATCACTTAAGAATGAGCTCACGATCAGACCCATTGATATTTACTGTGAGGACACAGACGCCTGATCTGATCTCAGTCGAGGGTAGGATTATGATCTGAAGCTGATCAGATCCACCAATGAAATTCTCCAAAAACAGTGTGAATGCAGACCAGTTACCTGCATAGTGGGATAGCCAGCCTTTCGGATTGGGGAGGAGGGGGGGGGGGGAGGGGGGTCACCGAGAGAAATATTTGAACATTTTAGCATACTTGCTGGACCTTTTTGCCGTTACCTTTTCTTTCTTTCTTTTTTGGGGGGGGAGTGTATGACCCTTTTCCCTCCCCCCGTTGCTACACCCATGCTGTGATCACAATAGCTATGCAATATCATTTCATAACTTCATTATTTTGCATGAACAGTTAGCCTGCACGATTACATTTTGCTGGTTTTTTAATGACCCACATTTTGACTAGCTTGCAGTTGGTCGGATAGCAAGCTCGCACTCAAGTGAAAACACATGCCATTGTTTTTCTACAATCATTAAGCTGGTTAATTGTCTGGGATCATGATTTGGAGATAAGTGAGAACGGGGCAACTTCAAGTTCTAACTAAGCTTGAAACAATTTGCCGCTACCTGACAAGAGCCTTTTGTTTGGTTTGGATTTTATGGAAGTTTATGCTCAGCTAAATCGGCAAGTGTCCAAGTGCAACCTCCTCAGGGTATTTGGACAATCTGTGAAAGGTCAGTTTTTGGTCAAATTAAGAATGGTCAACTCACATGGGAACACAAAATTAATCTTTGATATTATGTTTTTGATTAAGGTTTAATTGTTATGACTGCAAGATTATATCATTCTGTGAAATCTTGTAAGAAAGGGGCTTGACCCCACAAATACAACTTTGAGATTTATATAGCCCTGCCGAAAGGGTGAAGTCTTAAAAAATATGCATCCATATGCTACCATTTCAAAAGGAATTATATCCAATGTAATAAATTAGTTCAATGGATAAGTTTGTTGCATATTATTGCCATTCACTAACAACATGCTAACAACAAGGACATTTGGCATAGGCGGCAAAACTGGGGGCATGCCCCTCCCCCTCCCACATCTCACTTTTCAAAAGTAAAAAAAAATGCCCTTTTTTTAAAGGAAAAAATGCCCTTTTTCTGAGGGGTAAATACCCTTTTTCAGAAGGAAAAATGCTCTTTCAAAGAGGGGAAGTGCTGTTTTAGAGAAGTAACATACCCTTTCAAACATTCAAAACCTTTTTTCTTCATATATATATGATTTTTATTTAAAGAAAGTAACACAAATATTGCCCTATAAATACAAAAAATGTGAAATTTCACATGAATACACTATTCTGAATTTTTCCCTAAAACAAAGTCGGTGCCCAACAGCACTATACATATTGGACAATATTAGACTTTTTCATCCAACCTTTTGTTTTCCCAGCTTATAATTTGTACAAACTCTTTCAAATAGGGCCTTTTTAGTGTATGTGAGCAACCCCAGATCTTTTTAGTGGGGCATCTTTGAATTGGGGCATCTTTGAAATGGGGCATGCAGGGCAAAACCTTTTATTTGCACCCGCGCCATTGTAATGACATAAACTGACGTGCCTTCTCCTCATCTTCTTTGTAAAGTTTAAAAAAGGTGCCTCTTTACAGACTGACAGAGATAAAAAATATATAAAAAGTGTTATTCAAATTTTAAAATATATTTAAGTCCCCTTATTATAATTGATCTGTATATTGACAGATTGAAGAAAGTAACACAAACATCAAGCAAAATACCCCAAATTTTGCACGCGGGCGCCTTTAATTTGGGTTCTAGAAAATTATACAATGGGACACTTGCCACTGATTCGCTGAAGACTGGGTGTGAATATGGGCCATCTGGTCTAATTACTAAAATAATGTGAAAAGCAAAAGGGTACTTATGGAACTAGAATGGTAAAAACTGTCATGGTTCGCATGTTCATGCAAATTGACACCCATATCATATGACCCAGCCAATTATAAAAATGGCATCTCACACTAAGTCCCACAAGACATCCCATGTACCACATGACATCCCACTCCATGTCCCACATAGCATCCCACCCCATGTCCCACATGACATCCCACCCCATATCCCACATGACATCCCATCCCATGTCCCACATGGCTTTCCACCATATCTTCCACATGGCATCCCACCCCATGTCCCACATGACATCCCATGTCCCACATAGCATTCCATCATATGACTCACAGGGATCCCATCCTATGACCCACATGGCACTCCACCATATGTCCCACATGGATCACATCCCATTTCCCAAATAACATCCCACCACATGTCCCACTTGACATCCCATGCCTTGTCCCACATGGCATTCCACTATATCTCCCACATGGCATTCCACCATACAGTGTCTCACATGGCATTCCACCATATGATCCACATGGCATTCCACCATATGTCCCACATGGCATTTCACCATATGTCCCACATGGCATCCCACACTATGACCCACATGGATTCCATCCTACATGTATGTCCCACATTAATCCAACCATATGTACCACAAGACATCCCTCCTTATGTCCCACATGGCATCCCTCCCTGTGTCCGGCATCAGTGGCTTCCCACCTGATGTTCCACATGGCATCCCACCATATGTTCTACATGGTATCCCTCCCAATATCCCAATGACATCCTACTTATGTCCCACATGGCATCACATGTCCCCATGGCCTCCTACCTTATGTCCCACATAGCCTCCTACCCTATGTCACACATGGCATCCTAACTTATGGCACACATGGCATTCTACCCTATGTCACACATGGCATCCTACCTTATGTCACACATGGCATCCTACCGTATGTCACACATGGCATCCCAACCTATGTCACACTGTGTTACTCATGGCTTCCCACCATGTCCCATATGGCATTCCACCCTGATCCACATGGCATCCCACCCAATGTCCCATATGGCATCCCACCCCATGTCCCACATGGCATCCCATAGGCTCCATAAGAAGTCTCATATAGCTATCACAGTCCCTGATTGAGCATACTATGTATGAAAGTGTCAGTTCATATAATAACTTATATGCAAATGACTTGTTGAAATGAAGTGGGACGCCATGTCCCACATGACCTCCCATATCATCCCATGTCCCACATGACATTCCATTCCCTGGCATTCCACCCTATGTCCTGCATGGCAGTCCACCACATATCCTACATGGAATTCCACTGTTCCACATGGCATCCTACCCAATGTCCCACATGGCATCACACCCTATGTCTCACATGACGTCCCATAGGCTCCATAAGAAGTCTCATCCTAGCTATCACAGTCCCTGATTGAGCATACTATGTATGAAAGTGTCAGTTCATATAATAACTTATATGCAAATGACCTATTGAATAAGAACAAAAAGTGGAGTCAAATAATTAAGCCTGATATAGCCCTTGGTGTATACAACATGGTAAATATTATATCATATGTTCCTAATGGCCCCCATCCATGTCTTACATGGCATCCCTCCCTATGTCCACATGGCATCCCTCCCTATGTCCATATGCATTCACATCCTGTCACACTCCCTGACTAAGTATACTAAATAAAAAAAGTCTGGTCAGGTCATATACTATAGCAACTTTATGCAAATGACCACAATAATAAAGGTGGAGTTAAATAATCATGCCTGAAACAACTGTTGGTGCCCAAATATTTTGAAGAATTTAAGGATTTTAAATCTCAAGTGCTACAAGAGAGACTTGAGGATCTCTGAAGAATATTGGAAAATTATATCATTTTACATTTATCTTCTAAGTAAATATCAAATGTTTTGTAGACTTTTTAAGGAAACTAGTCTTCAATCCTGTTTTAAGTATCTCTGAAAAACTTTAACAATTTATAAGGAAATTCTAACCTTCCATAAGGATATCTGACAGAACTTTAACCTTTTTTGAGGAACTCTGAAGAAACTTTAACATTTTCTGAGGAATTCTCAAAACTTTAACATTTCTGAGGAAATCTCAGGACAAATCTGTGAACGGCCGGACAGACGTAATCGCCATTATATAGGTCCGCATAAATGCTTCGCATGCGAACCAAAAATGATGGTCTCGCACCTTTTTGCTTTTCACATTATTTAAGTATTCCGATTCACGAACCATACAATGGCTAATCATCATGATATATAAATCCTTCCGATTTGAAGACTTATAATCTATACATTTTCCAATTCAGCAATTGTTGTAGATTTCAATCAAATCGTTATATTTTACCAAATTTTGGACCCCCAATATCTTGAATTTTTGAAGCTGTAAATTAAAAACAAAAGCAAAATGGGTCACCAGTGATGTTAGAACCTATATAAGTTTAGATATATAAAGCTACACATTGCTACATATGCTTTGAAAATCGATAGTTGGAAAGTGCCCCTCAGATCCTGTGTCCACCCCTCCCCCCCTCCCTTAACATCTTCCACCACCTTTGGGCAAAGGGGATATTGCCTACCTGCCTTCACCTCACTGCATGGGACAATGACACAAGCATCCCTGAATACTAACCATGGGCACATCCCAGCACACCCACCATACCACACCTAGCTTGTTCCACCAACTTGTTTCTTTAAAATAATTTAAACTTTGCAATCCATCTTCCTCATAGGCAATGCAGATCAGACCAAGGAGTTGTCATTTAAACTAAATGCCAACTCCCTAATGCCAACTCCCTGGACATACACTCACCATCATATTTGCCTAATGTTCAATTGACACATACCTCAAATCTATGTTGTTTTGAAAACCAGAAAAAAGTACATTCCTAATTGAAACATGACATAATCTTTGTTTGTCATAACAACAAGAACTAACACTTTTTACCAATTTAAATAACTCCCTGAAACAAATCCCCAGAGAAAAATTTCAGAACATGCAATATTATTTTCCTTTCTTGGTTGTTTCTCTCATAATAACTTGGATAAATATTGATGGTTATGAAATTCACAAAGAAATCCTTTCATTAGTTTGGATCAGTGGGAATATCAGTTTCAAATCTCAATCTGATGACATTGGTTAACCACTCAATTAAAGAATTAGTTCAGTGATCAAGCATGTTTATCTTATATGAAAGAGGACTTTAATAGAAACAAAATAGTAAAGAAAGCATTTAAAAATCTTATTCCGTTAAGGAGATATTCAAGTTTAAAGTTTGGTATCATTTGTGTAGAAACGACTGAAATCAGACTAGTTGTGATGTCATAGCCTCAGATTCCTCAAAGTCTTTGTGTATTCTATCATATTTTGTCCGGTAATTTTGTTGCTTAAAAACCATGGGATATGTCAAAAAAGTAGTAAAACTGAATCTAGGAAGGGTATTTATAATATTTCACCTGAAAAAGTTTGAGGAAAAATAATTTGAATAGTGAAAAAATGTAATAAACTTACTTTAAAATACATAAAGACTGAGGAATCTAGTCTGATTTCAGTCGTTTCTACAGAAATAATACCAAACTTTAATTCGAATATCTCCAATAATGGAATAAGATTTTTTTTCTTCACTATTTCTTTTTCATATAAGATGAACATGCTTGACCACTGAACTTTTTTTTTTGCAATGCTTTCTTCACCATTTTGTTTCTTTTTTTTTATATAAGATGGACATGCCTGACCCTGAACTAATACTTTAACGGAATAAGATTTTGCAATGCTTTCTTCATTTTTTTTTTTGTTTTTTTGAAGTCCTTTTCATAAAAAATGAACATGCTTGACCCCTGAACTAATCCTTTAACAGAAAAGATTTATAAATGCTTTCTTCATTATTTTGTTTCTTTTGAAGTCCTCTTTCATATAAGATGGACATGCTTGACCACTAAACTAATCCTTTAACAGAATAAGTTTTTTTAATGCTTTCTTCATTATTTTGTTTCTTTTGAAGTCCTCTTTCATATAAGATGGACATGCTTGACCACTGAACTAATCCTTTAACAGAATAAGATTTGCAATGCTTTCTTTATCATTTTGTTTCTTTTGAAGTTCTCTTTCATATAAGATGGACATGTTTGACCCCTAAACTAATCCTTTAATGGAATAAGATTTTTGAATGCTTTCTTCATTATTTTGTTTCTTTTGAAGTCCTCTTTTATATAAGATGGACATGCTTGACCACTAAACTAATCCTTTAACCGAATAAGATTTTTGAATGCTTTGTTCATTATTTTGTTTCTTTTGAAGTCCTCTTTCATATAAGTTGGACATGCTTGACCACTGAACTGATCCTTTAAATTGTCACCACCATTTATTCTCAAACCTACCCATTCAAATCAATTTCGCTCCTGACCAAAATGAAAACTAAAATAACTTGTTCTAAACTTACCAGAATTTCATCTCAAACAACATTCAGCATCATATTTAAATTAATCTATTAAATTGTAACCTAGATTCTGTTATGAAATTGGGTGAGCAATTCTTGTGTAATACTAACAGGCTCCCTGATATTAACAAGCTTAATTTGCTACACAGAGGAAAATCTGCACTGCAGGAAATTGGCAATTCAGTTGACATCATTTTGGCACATGCCTGATTAGCTTCTGGTGCTTACTCCTCAGTGTCTAGAAGTAGATATAAGCTATGTTGACAATGTTTAACTGGATGCGACAAACAAGCTCAGAATACTTCATTTCTCACGTCAACTGAAGTTTGTTTTTTGTCAACAAATGTCTTACAAAATTGGATTAAAAAATTGGATTAAAATATTGAGGGCAGTCATGAAGAAGCAAAGACAAAATGAAGGTTTAAAGGCACCGCATACATGGGTGATTACACGTCAATGAAGCAGTGGATCAACGTATCCTCAAGGCCTTTACTCCAGCTGAACACTCTGGAATAAATATGAGCGGGATATTTTAAGAATTCTGATAGATCTTTTTATTGGTCATTGGAAAATTAATTGATTTTTCCTATCATTCATCACGGTCTCCAGTTATAAAATTACTGAAAAAGTGTATTAAATCTTAGCAAGTTATCATATCATTAGGAGTTTTTTGGCCCTTAGACCCCTCCAACCCGACATCTCGATTTTCTCAAAATCAGGGGTAATCCACACCATTCAACCTAAGAGACTCTTCACAATTCACTGACTTAGCAACCAGCTATTGTTACACCACACACAACACTGGAATAATCTACACCTTTTTAACTGACAGCATATTCATAGTCTATTCACAGTTCACTCGTTAGCAACCAGCTACTGTTACACTGTACACAATAGGTCCATTCATCTGGGGCTCAAGCCACATAACTGCTGTACAGTGAAGTGAATCAGATTAGTTCTTGGCTGAGCCTAAATATAAATATATATTATATGCTTGGGAAGACTTTGTGCAAAACCCATGAATGATTGATGGACCATTCCTCCTAAAGATGGTTATTTCATCATGTTAATTCTGAATTGATAATAAATAATTTTGATTTAATTAATTGTTATAAAAATCCCTCAAAATGGCTACCATTTTTGGTCAAATATGACCATTTAACCCGTTCAGTACTCAACGGTCATGGACATGTGACAACCGGCTTGGACATGCACTTTTCACAAAATTATTCTGCTTCGTTAAATAGGCCCACAGCAGTGATCCTGATATCTTTTAAAATTTGAAAATGCTTGAATATTTCTTTGAATTTGTTTGATGTTATGCTGAGGATGTTTGAGAAAAAAAATGGGTTTAAGGAGAGAAAATTTAAAAAATGCACAAAATTTACCGAAAAAACATTTTTCCCCTTCAAATACTTATGTGTCATACTTCCAGCCCTATGCAAGCTTGCTGCAAGCTCACGGCAAGCTTTTTGCAAGATAGTATGTGGTACTGCTAGCTTGCACAAGCTAGCAAAAACTCTCTGCAGACTTGCTCAAGCTAGCAAAAACTTTCTCTAAGTTTATAAAAGCTAGCAAAAACTTTATGCAAGCTTGCGCAAGCTAAAAGATAGTTTATGCTAGTTTGCGCAAGCTAGTGTTAGTTTGCACAAGCTTGCAAGCTAGTATTTGTTCCAAATACTAGCTTGCTGTAAGCTTGCAGTGAACTTGCGCATGTGTGCTGCAGGGGTCGAATTTCCCACTGTTCCGCTTTTCGGAGAACAGTGGATTTTATGCAGGAACAGTGAATTTTCAAACATCCCTGTTCCGTGGAACAGTGTTCTTTTCTTAAGAATGTGGCATCATTGATCAAGAACTTATTTTCTGCTCAAAAACAAATACATGTTGTCAAACAAGTTTATCAAAATATTATAATATTATTATTATTTGAAATAATTTTTTCGCAGTAAGATATAGTTTTTCCCCACCTTGCCTGCAATTGTCAGCACACGTAATCATGAATACACATATGCAAGCTGAGTGCATGTGTACAACTGTACGCAACTGGATGCTTCGTCATGTGAATACTAGTAACTGACATAACATCACAAATTTCAAAACAAATTTCAAAATTCTTTATTAACTTACTCTACCATATTTTCGAAAAGCGTTTGGGAGGCGGGCCAAAAATAAAGTTACTTAGAGTAAGGGTTAATAGTAATTGCAAATTAAGCCCATTTTGAAGTAAGAAAATTTGTCCTGTTACCAGCAAAAAGTTGGAACAGTGAAATCTGATCCAGGACAGTATTATTTGAGAAAGTACTATTCCATGGAACAGTTGCAAGAAATTTAAATTTTCCCCTGTGCAAGCTAATATTAATTATCACAATACATTTGCAAAATTTTATTGAAATTTTGAGATATCACAACAGAAAAACTTATAAATTACCTTTATGTTACATCTTATAGTTGACCAATCCAGCATTAGTTAAATGGGAGCAGTTGAACAGGACCAAGCTGTGGTATAGCCATGATTTTTAGAAGGGGGGGACAATCTCTTCAGGGGAAAAACTATCCATGACTTGTTCTTCATTTGTTCCAGCAAATCATAGCCACAAACTTACTGGCAAATAATGAGAACTTATCTTAATTAAAATAATTCAACCACACAATAAGAACTTCATCCATTGCTAATATGAACTTTTGGACCAAATTGTACAATGGAGCCATTGCAAATTTTCTAATTGCTTGTGGTTTTCAAATAAAAGAAAATAAAAGGAAATACTGATGTTTTGATATACATTTACAGGCTAATCAAGGTAAAAAAATTTGCAAATTCTCTTCAAATTAAAAAAAAATTTCAAAAAAAAAATAATTACATATTGGCCTCAATAATATGCACATTTAAAGAGCATATTCAAGCCATTAGAGAAACTCTAGTCATCAAGAGCGACAGGTAGATTTTATCCAATTACGATATTCATTGCTTTCAACATGTTTAATATCAAACTTAGCTTCATAGCTGGTAATTCTCTGCCTCTATTTACATTTTCTATTAAGGAGCTCGGCACTTCAAATAAAGCTGCCTGACTGGAGAGCCTGCAAGGATGAACAAAGGGACTGATTAAAATGCTATCCGAAGGGGCTTTGTGTTGCAAAATAGAGGAAGTATTTATTAAAAAGCAAAAAATTCAGAGAAGTATAGAGATGATATACTCAAGAACTAAAATGGTAATAAAATTTATTTCATTGAGTAGTTTGAAATTACACTTTCACAAAAATGTTAGAAAAGATAAATGGACAGTCATATTTGATTGTTTTAAATATTCTTTATGTTTTTCATTCAATGAACACATTGGCACGTAAGTCCACATTATAGGTTCATAAAATGTCCACACATTGGCTCCTCAAATTTCCACATATTGGCTCCTAAAATGTGTACACATTGGCTCCTAAAACATCCACACATTTGTTAATGAAATGTCCACACATTGACTCCTAACATGTCCACACATTGAATCCTTAAATGTCCACACATTGGCTCCTTAAATGTGCACACATTGGCTCCCAAATGTCCACACATTGGCTCCTAAAATGTCCACACATTTGCTCCTTGAATATCCACATAATAGCTCTAAAATGTCCACACATTACCCAGGTCCTAAGATTTGCACACATTGGCTCCTAAAATATCCACTTATTGGCTCCTAAGATGTACACACATTGACTCCTAAAATATTCACCCATTGGTTCCTTAAATGTCCACACATTGGTTCCTAAAATGTCCACACATTGGCTCTTAAAATGTCCACACACTGGGTCCTAAGATGTCCACACATTGGTTCCTAAAATTTCCACACATTGGCTCCTAAAATGTCCACACATTCGCTCCTAAAATGTCCACATATTGGCTCCTTAAATGTCCATGCATTGGCTTCTAAAATGTCCACACATTGGCTCCTAAGATGTCCACATTGGCTCCTAAAATGTCCACACATTGACTCCTAAGATGTCCACACATTGGCTCCCAAAATGTCCACACATTGGTTTTTTAAATGTCCACATGATCCATCTTTATCTTTTCTCAGATCCCTTTAATATTTTATTTACCTTATTATTATCATGATTAATGATATACTTATTCATTCATGCAAATTATCTCCTCATTTGCCTATTCTATACCTTATATGAATCATAATGATATCTCTTACAATGTACTTACTCACTATCCAAGAAACATACTTGTGGCTGACCTATCCTTCACTGACCAGCCAGTTTCTTACTTTCTCTCTTTTGTTAATGTTTTCACTTGTATTTATACTACAGTAATGTTCATCTGATTTTATAATTCTGTTAAGTAAAGTTGCATCTGTTTGTAATTTGGAGATTTTGAGTTAAAAACATGATTTAAAGTTTTGAATTTAATTTGTGTTTGCTGTTTTTGTTATTAAAGTGTAATATTTCATGTAGCTCGAGACCCTAGCCTCCATCCTGACAATGTGGAGTTAGAGGGGCTACACACACATTGGCCTCTTAAATGTCCACACATTGGATCCTAAAATGTCCACACATTGGGTCCTAAGATGTCCACACATTGGCTCCTAAAATGTCCACACATTGGGTCCTAGGATGTCCACATTGGCTCCTAATATGTCCACACATTGCTCCTAAGATGTTAACATTGGCTCCTAAAATGTCCACACATTGACTCCTAAGATGTCTACACATTGGCTCCCAAAATGTTCACACATTGGTTTTTTAAATGTCCACACATTGGCTTCTTAAATGTCCACACATTGGCTCCTAAAATGTCCACACATTGTTGTAAGATGTCCACACATTGACTCCTAAAATGTCCACACATTGGGTCCTAAGATGTCCACATTGGCTCCTAAGATGTCCACACATTGGCTCCTAAAATGTCCACGCATTGGCTTCTGAAATGTCCACACATTGGCTCTAAGATATCCACATTGGCTACTAAAATGTCCACACATTGACTTCTAAGATGTCCACACATTGGCTCCCAAAATGTCCACACATTGGTTTTTTAAATGTCCACACATTGGCTTCTTAAATGTCCACACATTGGCTCCTAAAATGACCACACATTAGGTCCTAAGATGTCCACACATTGACTCCTAAGATGTCCACACATTGGGTCCTTCGATGTCTACAGTGCATTGGCTTCTAAAATGTCCACATATTGACTCTAAAATGTCCACACATTGGCTCCCAAGATGTCCACACATTGACTCTTAAAATGTCCACACATTGGGTCCTAAGATGTGCACACACATTGGTTCATGATATTTTCACACATTGGCCACTGAAATGTCCACATATTTATTCCTAAAATGTCCACATTGGCTTCTAAAATGTCCACACATTGGGTCCTATGATGTCCACAACACACATGCTTATTTCTAAAATATCAACACATTGGCTAAGGTGTTCAGATTATGCAATGGCACAGTGAATAAAATGAAATTGGAAAGATTTAGGCTTCAACGTGATTATTTCTCATGGACAACATTTCCCAGATTTAAACCATCTGCTACCTCGAGGTGTTACAAGTATTGGGCCTTGTGTATCAGGTAGTTAGTTTCTTAGTGCAGTGGATTGTATAACAATTATGCAAATTCGTCAGTGTTGGAGACTGTATTGATTATAAGACGATTCCACAGTACAGCAACAGCTTACATGTCAGGATGATCTTTTATTAAGCATAGCCAAGAGGAATAAGGGGCCAATAATCCATCCAATACCATCCAGCAATTGCACACTTGATATCAAAGACATCTTAAGGTACGCAAACTTGCATCAAAAGAAATTTTAGAATATCAAACAGCAATAATTTCGTCCGTGTACAGATTTTTTTGATAGCCTGGGGTATTTTCATCACCTAAAATGTTAAAAAATCAAAAAATTATCTTCTGGGCCGCTTGCAACAGATGATCAGCAGAATTAATCACTCCATATACACTATTCCAATATGGGGCAAGGCATTAGAATTAGAAATGTTAACTGACTTTTTCAAGTGTTAACCCTTACTCTACCAGCACTTTTCTGAAAATGCGCTCGGGAGGCGGAGTCAAAGATGCAAGTGTTAACCCTTACTCTACCAGCACTTTTCTGAAAATGCGCTCGGGAGGCGGAGTCAAAGATGGGGAACCCAAAATGGCGATAATATTGCCACGTGGTAGAGGCAGGGTTAATTAAAGGCTGATTATTGAAGGAAAGTTAATGTAGCAGCTATTAAAAAGCTGGATACATTGATGTTCAAATGTTACAGGAGAATTTTGAAGATCAAATGGCCATATGTAATATCTAACGATGAAATACTGAGAATCACTAAACATGACAAAATCAACACTGAAGTAAAAAAGAAGGTGGAGGTGGATTGGTCATGTGGGCGCATGAGCACTATCAGGCACTGTGTGACAGCTATGACGTGGAAACCAGAGGGGAGAAGGAAAGTTGGTCGTCCTGGAACGACCTGGAGAAGGACAGTCGAGAAGGAGAGAAAAGTGATGGGATGGAGCTCGTGGACAGATGCCAGACAAATTGCAAATAACAGAGTCCAGTGGAGAGAGTGCACTGCAGCCTTACGGGTCAGGAGGCCTGAAGAGACTAGGTGAGGTGGGGATTATTGAAGGGTCCTCTGTCTTTCAAGCAGCAGAGTTGGGTTCGTTCACTTCAGTGACGGCGCTGTGCCGCCCACCAGGATCATGCTGCATATATTTTTAGGTTGGCACACTTGTCGCGGGTTCATTAACCCTTACTCTACCAGCGCTTTTTTTTAAATGCACTCGGGAGGCAGAGTCAAAGATGGGGAACCCAAACGGCAATACTATCGCCGCATGGTAGAGTAAGGATTAAACAACAAACTCTCCATTGATATCGATGTTTAAACTTTTACAAATCATTTCTCTGCTTAAGAAATCTGTGATGAATATGTAATCATACATCCAATGTAAATCCTTCTATTCATCACAATTTTTACAGATATAAATATTTATATCCTCAGACAGATTATTCCCTTTAAATGTCACTCATTTATATCACATATATATATAATATTCATATTGTTACAGTAATATATGTTTTTTGCATGTTATGGCATTGTCAGATTCAAAAAGCTTTTGGCAAGACAGTGCTATAATAGTATTCTGGTATCAACATTCTGGAGTAAACAGCTGTTTTAAGCATTTCTATCACAATCAAATGCTGAGCTTACAGCAAAGAGCATGTAAGTCTTGAGTTGAATAGCCTTTGAATTTTTTGAATAGCTTGTGTAGTTTTTAAGTTACGAGTAATCAAAGTTTGAAGGTTTTTTTCAATTTCAGACCTTCAAAATGCTTTAGCATAGCATAGCATAGCAAGGTTTAAGGTCCCCAAAGAATCCAGTGCTGGACATTAAATCAAGACAGCCACGGCCTTTTGATAAACAGTTGTGAACTCACTGGTTGGAGACCCACCGGGATACGAACCCAGGATGTGCGGGTGAGAGGACACAGCACTAACTACTACACCACGGAGGCCTTCTCTAGCTTTAGGTTGGTTGGGTATGGTAAAGATCATATCCTCTTCTTTAGGAGTTATCTTCCCTTTATCAATGGCAGAGGGTTATAAACAAACAAACAATGGATTTATTTATGAGAATAGAAACTATTGCTTTCTTCATGTATTTTTAATAGACTTATAAATCAATTTAGCTAATGTTGCCTCTACCTGTCCATATTACTTTAACTCAACTCTTCATGAAACATTTTTTAATTCATGTGAATTTTGAAATAATTGTTAAGACATTAGACATTGTTACGACATTAGACATTGTTATGACATTAGACATTGTTACGACATTAGACATTGTTACCACATCAGACATTGTTACGACATTAGACATTGTTACGACATTAGACATTGTTAGGACATTAGATATTGTTACAACATTAGACAATGTTACAACATTATATATTGAATTTATTCAATGTATGGATGAAATTAATAGAGGTTGCAAGAGCAATGTTCACATTCAAAGGAGAAAAGTTGGCATGTGTTTATGATAGCTAGGTTTCATATCAGTGACACATTGTGAAGAAACAACAAGCGTTGTGCAGCCAATGATAAATAAATCTTTCTGCAAATTATTATATTAATATTAGCGCTCTTCCAAGCTAGTGTATCCACCTGTGCCCTCTAGTCACAATAACATCACCCTCCATTTGCCACTTGTTTGAATTTAATTGGTTTAGGTACCAACCACTTCTTCAAACTATATTTTACGTTTGAATAGAAGTTAATTTTCCGTGAGTAGAGTATTGGTTCACCTTATCTCTTATGAAATCGAATGGCGATGATAAACTGCAGTAAAATTATTGGGATAAAAAACATGAACATTTGGAGATTAAAACTGACCCATTTAGGAAACGTTATCAAATATGTGGCTGTTATATTATAGAAAATAAAATAAAAAAGGCCTTCATTTTGTATTCAAGTGAGCATAAAAACCAAACTAGAACAGTAAAGAGCTCCTATTGTCAAAATGAAATTCTATTGTCAAAATGGAATTCTATTGTCAAAATTGGAATTCTATTGTCAAAATGGAATTCTATTGTCAAAATGGAATTCTATTGTCAAAATGGAATTCTATTGTCAAAATGGAATTCTATTGTCAAAATGGAATTCTATTGTCAAAATGGAATTCTATTGCCAAAATGGACTGGAATCAAGCCTGCACATTACCATTTTACTCCTTTTTTGGTACGTAAAAAACTCTGTATTAGAATAACAAACAAGTTTTTTGTTTACTGTTCTAGTACATAGTTCATTAAGTACCAAAAAAGCAGTATAATGGTAATGTGAAGGCTTTATTTCAGTCCATTTTGACAATAGAAATCCATTTTGAAAATAGAAGTTGTTAGTACTTAATGTTTAAAAATATCATATTTATTTTTTGAATTTATAATCATTGTTCAAAGTTGAAGGGTTTTTTGTGGAAATTTTGTGGTTTATGAACATGAAAAGAGTTTAAAACCAGTATGCATTTTTTTTGTATTTTTTTTTAAATGTCTTCTTCAACCAAGATGTTGATTGCGAGAATGGCTGAGATCCCAAAAACAACCTACACTCCTTCAAGCAGTTGTGGTACACCACTAAAACACAGAATTTAGAGAGATGATAGAAGGCTGACGATCAGAAGCATGTCTAGCTTTTCGGGTTTTAGGAGGCTTATTATTTGTTGATTGAGGATTTTGGGGTCCAAAATTGAAGATTTTGATCCAAACTGGAAGAGTGAAGATGGAATATTAATAGACGAGAACATGATAAAATATTGCAATATGGATTCGGTTGTGTAACAAAAAGAGTTGACTAGTAGATCCTTGTATCACTCTTATTTGGAAGGAGAAGGGTGTTTGTATAGGAACTGCCTATTTGTGTAGTTCTAAGCAGTTACAAATGCTTATACAAATTGAGAAAAAAACAATTTCCTTCTAAGTAGGGGAATAAATCTATTTTAGGGGAAGGGAAACACATACAACAGCTTCTATTTTCAAAATGGATTTCTATTGTCAAAATGACTGGTATAAAGCCTTCACATTATACTCTGTTTTTGGTACTTAATAAACTGTACTGGAATAGTTAACAAAATTTTGCTTGCTATTCTGGTACAGAATTCATCAAGTCCCAAAAAAAGGAGTATAATGGTAATGTGAAGGCTTTATTCCAGTCCATTTTGACAATAGAAATCCATTTTGAAACTAGAAGCTGTTATATGCTTTATGTTTGGGGGATGGTAACTACAGCAGCTCCCTACTAAAGGCCACTGAAGATTATTTCATGATGGCATATCTCTCACTTGTGTGGCATAATCTACATCTTGTGTACTGTGACCCCTGCCCCCAAAAGCAGACTCCAAGGTCTTTTGTTTTCATTTTTAACAAGTTTGTGTGGGACCTTACTTTTAAGGAATAGTCAGTGGCAAAGCCAACCTCCAAATGAGAGGTGAGAGTCCAACCCTGACTTTTGATATTTAAGCCTAAAAAGTATGCGGTTTGAAGGGTCTTTGTAATGCCCCCCTCCCTTTCTCCCATTATGGGGTTTGGAAGATCTTTGTAATGCCCCCCCCCCCCTCCCTCCCTCCCTCTATCTCTCTCTCTCTCTTTTTGTTATGCCACTGCTTTCAGTTGGACCACTTCTTGAACAGTCGGACTAATTTTGGGATTGCATTTTTGTAAAGATTTTAACCAATAATGCTGAATTCTATTGCATATTTATTGCATACATTTAACACAATATGTGACCTTTATGTGGAAAAAACTGATGAAAATAAATAGGCTTGAAATTGATATCAGATGTTAAACAAAGATTTCTCTTTTCCAAGACAATCCCAGCAATTCTTCGAAATCAACAAAATTTATATTTGTTGAAACAATGAAAAAGATCCGATCTGCACAGTGACCTTTAGTGCTAGTCGTGAAACGGTCACTTGACTGACCCCAAACCATTCTACATGAACTTGAAATGCGTGTGTCAAAGTTGGCACAGAATATACCGATGAAATAATGCTCGAATTTCAATGTTTTTGATTCTCATATTATCATCAATGGCGTAAGTTTTGTATTTTGTTGCTGAGAATGTGTTGAAGATATATATTTTTTTTAATTCTTAGTGTACATGGCAGAATAATTATGTTGAATCCCCAGGGCTGTCAGTCTGTAGGTATACTGCTTAGCAGCAATGTACATGCTATGCTATCATAGCTAGCTGTGTACATACATATTGTGCAATGTATGTATGCTACATTAAATCAGACTCATAGTTTGCACGGTGAATTGAATGTTCGATTTTTCAATGCTTTTGTTTTCATATATTTTTATCAATAGTGTAAATTTTGTATTCTGTTGCGGGGGATATGTTGAAAATATATATTTTTTCATCCTTTGTGTACAAGGCAGAATAATTCTGTCAATACAGCCAAATATTGGGACTGTTAGTCTGTAGTTATTAGTCATATACCAACAATATAAACGACATACAGTTACAGCAAGTCAGCTGCACAGTTTAAAGTGAAAGAAATTATGGCCAAATGATGGTAAATCTGTAGGCATACTGCACAACAACAACATTCATGCTATGCTATCATATCACCGTGTGGGTATGTACTGTACATCTGGAGGTCAAACCGCATTTTCCGCTAATGATTACACATAACCAAAATGACTGTGTCATGTCTAATATGATAGTTTAATGTTAGGGCCAAGCCTGCATAGTTACGAAAGTGATTAGCATAGATATTCCTCTAATTCAAAGATGATAAAAGTTCGCCGATTTTGAGGAATTGCTCGGACTGGTGGAGAGCATTGTTTTTAAACCTTCCAGAAGTTAAAGTGAATAAGAAGTGATTTTGTATTAACCAATAATCCCAGCTATCAATCAATTCAAAATTCTTCAATTCTACACTCCTCTTCCTCTTATATTTTCCAATTTAGAGCACTTCATTTGGCCACCACTTTTCTGTCATGGTCTTAATAATAATATACAAATAATAATAATAAGCATAATAATAATAATGCCTTTTAATAACCATTTTTAATAATACAAATGATAATAATTTTAATACATAATAATAATAATAATAATAATGATAATGAAAATAAAGATAGTAATACAAATAAGCATAAGCATACAAGCAGATAATAATAATAATAATAATAATAATAATAATAATAATAATAAGCAGCAGCAAATAATAATAATAATAATGATAATAATACTACAAATAATACTACAAATAATAGTAATAATAAACAAATAATAATAATAATAATAATAATACAAATAATAATAATAATAATACAAATAATAATAATAATAAACAAATAATAATAATAATAATAATGATAATGATAATAATAATAATACTAATAATAATAATAATAATAATACAAATAATAATAATAATAATACAAATAACAATACTAATAATACAAATAATAATAATAATAATAATAACAATAATAATACAAATAATAATAATAACAATAATAATACAAATAATAATAATAAACAAATAATATATTTTAGTTTTTTATTTTTTTAGTACATTTTTTTTTCCTTCATCATTTTCATAGTGCAGGTCCCAAAAAATGAGGTTTTACTGTGTTATTTTGCATTGCTGCTCCATTTTTACAATATTTTTTGTTAAATACTCATAATGCAGGTATCAAAATTGACTTCTTTTATACTGAGGGTTATCAAAATTGCATAATTTCATACTGCATTTACCAAAAAATCTGTGGGTATGCTTTTCGGTTGGTGGGAGGCACACCCCTACCACTTTCAGTGAGAAGTGCCCCCCCCCCCCTCCCTTCCATTGGCCTTCAGGATGCAACAGGACTAATATGGTAATGCTCCATGCTTAAAATCTGCCAACTTTGATACCTTATACTTCAAAAGTTAAAAAATAATTACATTTGTAGGGCCTAAATCAAACTAATAATTTTGATGAAATATGTTAAACTTAATACTGCTCGATTATTTTACAAAGTAGGTATCAGGATGTAGTAAAAACATTAAAAATACATACAAAATCTGTTAAAGTCATATTTACAATTTTTGTTTGGGCACTACCATTATAGAAAGATGTGGTAAACAAAATGTGGCAAAACAAGATTATTTCTAGCCAGTGAACTGAAACAAAGAAACCTATCGTAGATGCTGCGAAAGTAGGCTATTTTGCACTGTATAAGACCTGCGAACATCCTGGACTCACTGACATGCCTGAATGCATCAAAACATTACATTCTTCGTGAATGCATACAGTGAGTTGTTATTTGGACAACTCACTGATGCATAGAACCAGAATACAACACCCTGATCGAACTGGAAGGAATTGGATTAGAGTTTAATAGCATAGCATAGTTTAACGTCCCAAAAGCATCCAGTGCTGGACATTATATCAAGATGGCCATGGCCTTTGATAACCAGTTGTGAGCTCACTGGTTGCAGACCCACCGAGATTCAAACCCGGGACGTGCAGGTGAGACAACAAAGCACCAACAACTACACCACGGAGGTCTGTGAAGTAACGTCAAGTATCTGGATAAATTAATTGCATTTAATGTTTGTTTAGTGCCGAAACATGTAGTTATGAAACCCAAATCATATTGTAAAATGGCAATGGAATTGAAGAAAATATATTCGCAATTGAGCCTTCAAGTTTATTCTGTCCTTATAACATAAGTTTACTTGCTTATCAGGTCTGTATAACCAGGAATTTGAAAGAGGTTCGTTTCTGTGAGGGTTCGTTTTCGTATAAAAGTGCAAAAAATCTTGAGATTCCGGGTGCTTATTATTTTTTTAGATTTCAAAAGGGCACTTTCTCAGGTGTTCAGAAATTTGACATGGGGTTTTGTTTTTTGTATGAAAGGAAAAAAAATCTTGAAATTTTGGGTGCTTATTATATTTTCAGATCTCAAAATGCCACTTTCTCAACAAATGGAGTTTCAGATTAACCCACCCCACCCACCCCCCCCCCAGTTTACCAGCTTTTAACTGAGAATTATATTTGATTTTTATTTAATAAAGAGAATATGGATGGACTCAAATTAAGTGTTGTTTATTAAAGGTCGTATTTTAATGGTTACAACGCTACAATCAATTTCAGCAATACTAATTAAGAAATTTATGGAATTTTTATTTGCAAAAACTCTTGTAAATTAGCAACGTTGAGGAATGTTCACGAAAACCTACAGTGCTAATCCGATATCTTAACCCTTACTCTACCAGCACTTTTTTGAAAATGCGTTCGGGAGGCGGGGCCAAAGACGGGGCACCCAAAACGGCGATAATATCGCCGCGTGGTAGAGTAAGGGTTAATCAAGGCGTGATTATTGAAGGGTCCTCTGTCTTCCAGGCAGAAAAGTCGGGCCCCTTCCGCTTTCGGGACCCGCTGGGCGCCCACCGATCATGCTGCCTATATTTTGGGTTGGGCGATATGTCGCTGGTTGATTAACCCTTACTCTACCAGCACTGTTTTGAAAATGCGCTCGGGAGGCGGGGCCAAAGACGGGCACCCAAAACGGCGATAATATCGCCGCGTGGTAGAGTAAGGTTAATCAAGGCGTGATTATTGAAGGGTCCTCTGTCTTCCAGGCAGAAAAGTCGGGCCCCTTCCACTTTTGGGACCCGCTGGGCCGCCCACCAGGATCATGCTGCCTATATTTTCGGGTTGGCGATATGTCGCGGGTTGATTAACCCTTACTCTTACCAGCATGTTTTGAAAATGCGCTCGGGAGGCGGGGCCAAAGACCGGGGCACCCAAAACGGCAATAATATCGCCGCGTGGTAGAGTGAGGGTTAATAGCCAGGTATAGCAAGATATGAAAAATCATTATTTAGACATTTTTGCTGTTTTAGAAACATAATAGAAAATATCTATTACACCCAAAAAAAAAATTGAAGAGTCACAAAGAAATATACTATAATTCAAAATTTGAAATTTACGAGACTTGTCTTATCAGATGCGGCACTAAAATTTCAAGACTTAACTTGCAACTTAAGAAAGTATTAGCATGGGGGTACACCACTTTTAGCTCACCATCACGCATGCACACACTGAAATCTTGCAACCTATCAAATTAGGGTGTGGGTATAATTTATTTCAGGAGAACAAAGTTGCAGATTATTTATTATATCCATTCTATTTTATAATAAATCAATTAAAACCTACATCACTTTGTTCTTTCTATCATCAATACAAAACATTAATTGAAATGACAGCCCTTTTTAAAAGAGTGTTCTTGTAGTTTAATTGCTCCAATCTCCTTTGCATACTCTCACTCTGTTTAAACCATTTCAACTTCCAATAAAACAAATTTTCTCTAGCATATATAAAAAAAAGAAAAGTCCATGATAATATTCTTTAATTGTTACAACTTCTAAACGGAATAAGTTATTAACATAGTTTTTTTATTACTTTGTTTCTACAAATTTTCTCTATCATATATGAAAAAATGAAAATCCATGATAATATTCCTTTAATTCTTATAACTTCTAAACGAAATAAGATATTAACATAGTTCTTTCACCACTTTGTTTCAACAAAATTTCTCTATTATATAAATGGAGAAAAAAAAAAAGGTTTATAAGAATATTCCCATGGGTAAGAATATTCTTTAATTATTATAATCTTCTAACATTCCTTATATTGTTGTATAAGATATATTAACATGGTTTTTCACCACTTTTGTTTCTACAAATTTTCTATTATATATATATATATGGAGGAAAAAATTAAAATCCATGGGCATATATTTCTTTACTTCTAAATTGATATTTGTTTTTTACCACGTTGTTTCTATAAATCTTTTCAATCATATATGAAAAATTAAAAAGATTATATTAGCATAGCATTTTTTTCAACACTTTTGTTTCTACAAATTTGCTCTATCTTTCATGCAAAAATGAATTTCCATGGGAATATTCCTTCAAGAATTAACACCACTGTTTATCCAGGGAGTTGTTATTTTTAAACAACAACTCCCTGGTTTGTCATAGACATGAAAATTATCAGCTTTTCATAACAAATTACTTTTTTTCTGTACGGAATAAAAATATTTTATTGCAGTACATTTAAGCTTCATTTTTTAATAGTTCTGCGAGAAAAGAGCAGTTTATTTCTCTTTCATACTCATTTCAAGACGGAAATGTGTTTTACACAGGAAATTGCTGCCTCACATCAGAAAGCAATTCAGAGGCCATGTTCCCACTTGTATCCGAATCTGATCATGATCCCCAGACGATAAACCAACTCAATGATTGGAGAAAAAATGTCATGTATTCTCATTTGAATGCAAGTTCGCGATCATTACCACTGCAGGCGATCTGATTGTGGGATCTGCAAGTGGAAAGGTGAGTCGTTGAAAGACCTGTGACATGTAACAGAGCAGAGTTTGTGCGATATAAACAAGGTGCAACAGGATATTGCCTGTAACTTGATCGGAGGACACTGATCTGCATTCACTCTCTTTTTTTTATAATCTCATCAATGGATCTGATCACCTGCTCCACATCATGATAATACTCTTGATTAGATTCAAGATCAATTGACTGGATCAGATCCAGTGAGCGTTATCACAGTAAAAAAAATTGGTGGATTTGATCGATTGCAGTGGGGTCTGATCCCGAGCTCGTACTCGAATGAGAACGCGCTCAGAGTCTCTCAGGGGAGATTAGCACTTGAGAAAACCGACTGTGTTATTATAATGTTGAGACAGCTTTGGCGTATGTTTTACACCAATCAGAGGGAATGTAATGAATTCTATTTGCTGACAGTACTTGGGTTAGAAAGAGGTTTGTAATGTGCATGTATGTGCTTTCAGCTCATTGAACTCTTCAAGTGTAGAGATGGAGGGGCTAATGAGAGGGTAACAATAAGTCAATTTCTCATTTCAGTTGGAAAAGCTAAATCTGCATTTTATTTAACTAGCAAAAAAAAAAATAAGGCCTGCTGATTCTCTGTAAAGAATGCAACATCATTCTGATTATCAGAGGTGGTGCCTGTCAGGATTTTTCCTACAGGGTAAGCTAGTCTCTCCTATCTGAGGGGGCTGACTCTTATTAAAAAAAAAAAAACATTTACCAACAATTATGACTGTTGCCCACATTCTGTCTTACTGTTCCCCCAACAGATGCAAATATTGCCCAACTGGGGGCTAAAGTCCCCACAGAGAGATTATATCCCCATGTTCCCCTCACCTTGGCACTCTCTTATTATGGATGTGTCTCAATCGATGTTTGTATTTGCTGTATAATGCAATTATGAGGTCAGTTACACCTTAAGATTGGTATGCTCAACCTCAAGATTGGTATGCTCAACCTCTAGATTGGTATGCTCAACCTCAAGATTGGTATGCTCAACCTCAAGATTGGTATGCTCAACCTCAATATTGGTATGCTCAACCTCAGGATTGGCATGCTCAACCTCAAGATTGGTATGCTCAACCTCAAGATTGGTATGCTCAACCTCAAGATTGGTATGCTCAACCTCAAGATTGGTATGCTCAACCTCAAGATTGGTATGCTCAACCTCAAGATTGGTATGCTCAACCTCAAGATTGGTATGCTCAACCTCAAGATTGGTATGCTCAACCTCAGGATTGGTATGCTCAACCTCAGGATTGGTATGCTCAACCTCAAGATTGGTATGCTCAACCTCAAGATTGGTATGCTCAACCTCAAGATTGGTATGCTAAACCTCAAGATTGGTATGCTCAACCTCAAGATTGGTATGCTCAACCTCAAGATTGGTATGCTAAACCTCAAGAGTGGTATGCTCAACCTCAAGATTGGTTTGCTCAACCTCAAGATTGGTATGCTAAACCTCAAGATTGGTATGCTAAACCTCAAGAGTGGTATGCTCAACCTCAAGATTGGTTTGCTCAACCTCAAGATTGGTATGCTAAACCTCAAGATTGGTATGCTCAACCTCAAGATTGGTATGCTCAACCTCAAGATTGGTATGCTCAACCTCAGGATTGGTATGCTCAACCTCAAGATTGGTATGCTCAACCTCAGGATTGGTATGCTCAACCTCAAGATTGGTTTGCTCAACCTCAAGATTGGTTTGCTTAACCTCAAGATTGGTATGCTCAACATACATGTATCAAGGGTTAGGTTTTCCTATCGAAAGGGTGAGGTTTCCCAACTGAAAGGGTGAGGTTTCCCTACCGAAAGAGTGAGGTTTTTCTACCGAAGTGTGGGGGTCACAAATTCACACTAAGATAAAAAAATATTAAAAAAACACTTACAAGAGATATACAAATGGGAAAAAGCAGAAGGAAAATCTAGGCTTTTTGGCCCAAAACAGTCCTTACAAAAATTCAAATATTTGTAACAGTATAACTTTCCCGTTGAGATTGCAGATTCTAAGGAATAATATAACATACCTGATAATCTAGCCACCACATCTGGGGGTATACCTGTCTAATGATGCACGCAGCATCTCACCTGCACTAAATGGAAAAACCCACAAAGGTAATATCGCCTTTCAAGCATAGCCAGATAATTTCCAGTCACGATTGCATGCCTAAAAACTATTCAAGTTGAGTTCAATCACTCATGAGTGAATGTTGCGCGGAGCTTGGAAACTGTAACCTATAATTTAATGGACGAGTAAGCAAGCAATACAAATTGGAAGCGGAGGAACGGGAGCGTAACTTAATCACCCAACCAGTTTGATATTAATGATCAGGTGTTTAGGACTTAAGTTTAATGCGGCTTCTTGATCTAATGACACCTCATCAAATCTTACATTCTATATGACAAAATTGTCTCTCACTTAATCTTTCTGTACATTTTTATCACAAAATATGAACCAAACAACGACAGGATATCTATCTCTGGTGTTTTACAGGTTATTAAAATAGGACGTCTCCTGGACTGCTCAGGAGATATTGAAATTGAAAACTTATAACAAATTTGCATGAAAACGGCTGTTTAAAAAGCCTACTACAGATGTAGAAGAGTGCCACCAACTCTCACGTTGTTTACAATTGCTGATATGTTTGTTCTACTATGAACTAATCAAACTTATTTTTCCATTTTTTTCCCTTTTCAAAATTCTCTCACTGCTAGCAACAAAAACAAGTTGTTTTTTTACCTTGCAATGGGTATAATGTGTAGTTAGTTATCCAATACTTAAGAAATAAAAAGGTCCTTCAAATTATTATTTTATGATTTAGTCTGCAGGCCAAATCTGGCCTGACAGACAATCCACTCTAGCCTGCGAACAATAGTTGTAGCGGGGAAAAAAATCTGAATGAGATCAGTAAAAATCCCAAAAAACTTGTTTATTTTGGGGTTTTCCTAGGCAGATCTGCGCACTATAACATCGCGGCTTATCAAGCAAAATGTTATCTTTATTTCCGCTATAGAATAGGCAGACTCGTGGCTTGTCAAAGGAAGGCTGATAAGAGAACCGCCGACATCTGGCATACATCCTTCTTATCGTGCGTGCTCTAAGCTTGTTTGTATTCAGGGATTGTTTTGAAATGTTTTGGTTGTCACATGACACTGGTTTTGTCATGTGATTGGCCCACGGCTGTTGTGAAATGATGGCCTTTGTAAAAAATTACTTAAGAATCCTTGGTCTATATTATTGCTTAAAGTTTGCCATGTAAACAAAACAGTACATGGTAATTTTAAACCTTCTCTTTACATGCATCTGCCATGATTGTCAGGCTACTGAAAGGTATGCAAATTTGACTCCCTTAATTTTACCCTTCCCCTACACACACTTATTTTACCCTGGCCACGCCGCTGCCCATAGTGTGTTTTATCAGAGTTACGTCACTAGACCCTTTTACTCCTCCGGCACATCAAAAGGTTGTATCACAAAATCTCAGAAAATATTTGAACAAACTTCACAAAATATCGAGGAAAGTACAAAATGTGATGTCACTACTAGTCAGTCATTTCTGATCAAATTTGAAGGAATTTAATTATCTCACAGAATAAGGTTTGAAAAATTTCCTTATTACTGTTTTCTTCATTAACCCAAGTAATTGTAAGTATTTTGACAAAGATAGTTACAACAGCATAGCAAAGAAAGCTGGTTTTTGTCTTTTTCATGTAAACAGCCGCAGTCTTATCCACAATTTCGATACCATAACAGATTATCTTTCCATTCTTAACAATAATTTTTCAGTTATAGGTTTCTCGGAAACATGGTTTGATTCAAATAATAATGATTTAATTGGTATAGATATAACTACAACCTTCTTGAACAACATAGAGATAACAAGAGAGGGGGCGGGGTTTGTTTGTTTACACATAATAAGTTCCCTGCAGTTATGGAAGATGATTTATCAATTTTTAACAATGATATAGAGAGTATATTTGTTGAATTGATTTATGATACGGTTGCTATTTTAGTTTGTGTTATTTATAGATCCCCTCAGTCTTCAGTTAATTCATTTAATGATATCCTAGGCTCTACTCTTTCTAAAATCTCAAATGAGCACAAACATTGTTATATCATGGGTGATTCTAATATTGATATTGTCAAAAAACAGTTTAGTAGACTTTCTTAATACAGTATCATCATACGGGTTTTATCCATTGATAAGCAAACCTACCAGGGTAACTTATAATTCTGTAGGTTTAATTGACAATATTCTTACCAATACTAGCTTTAAAATACTGGTGTTTTAATTACTGATATTAGTGATCTTTCCAATATTCCATCATGTTAACATTTATAATTGTAAAATAAGATACGGAGCTACTTCACGTGTACGTAACTATTCGCAAAGTAATGTAAATAAGTTCATTCAGGCGGTTGGGTCAGTTGACTGGAGCTCTATTTTATCAATTAATGGTGCCAACCTTGCATATGAATCATTCGCAAATATTTTGAAGCAAGTTATAATAATTGTTTTCCATTTATTTGTATTAATAATAACCCCAATGTCAAAAAGCGGCACCCTTGGATCACTTCAGGTATTCTCAAGTCAATTAAAGTCAAAATTACAGACTGTTATTAAGAAATCCATCAAATGTAAGCAAAACCAACTTCACTATTTACCGAAATGAATTAAATCATGTTATACGCTTATCAAAAAAGAAATACTTTCATGAAAAATTTGATAGCTGTAAAAATGATGCAAAGAGCACTTGTAGTATTATTAATAGTCTTTTAAATAAGAACACAGCAAATAGAAGTGTTAATACTGTGTTCAAAGATGGTACTAGCTCAATCACTGATCCCAAAACTATAGCAAATAACTTTAATAACTTCTTTGTTAACATAGGTCCTACTCTTGCAAGCAAGATCTACAGTAATAACTCATTTAACAAGTACTTAGACCCAACCAAGTATATTACAAGTTTTATGTTCCTTTATCCTGTTGTCGAGGAAGAAGTGCTCAAGGTATCCAATTCATGTCATAAGCCCAATAAATCTGCTGGCTCTGACAACTTAAAGCTCGGTATAATAAGATCAGTCACTTATATTATTGTAATACCTTTAACTCACATTATTAATCTCTCATTCACCACAGGTGTATTTCCTAACAAACTTAAGGTTGCTAAAGTAATTCCCATTTTTAAGAAGGATGAACCCGATGTTTATGAAAAATATCGCCCTATATCTGTTTTACCATGTTTGTCTAAAATAATAGAACGATTGATATTGAATCGTATAATAGATTTTCTTGATTGATAAGCACAATGTATTATTTGAGAATCAAGACGGTTTTAGGCCTGGTCATTTCATGGAATTAGCACTTATCACTGCCACTTATAAATTTTACAAAGCTCTTGATAAAAAGGATTCAGCAGTTGAGGTCTTTTTAGATCTTTCAAAGGCCTTCAATACTATTTATCATCAGATCCTTGTAAATAAGTTATCATTCTATGGCATAAGAGGTAATACACTTGAGTGGTTTCGTAATTATTTTTGTAATAGGCATCAGTTCGTATATTATAATAATTGTAGCTCTGATGTCTATAATGTTAAATGTGGAGTTCCACAAGGTTCGATATTAGGGCTACTTCTTTTTATCATATATACCAATGATATTAGCAATGTGTCTACAGAGTCATCACTGATTTTATTGGCGGATGACACTAATGATTTTATCAGGGTAGTGACACACATGAGTTAAAAAATAATGTTTGTTCTGCTTTATCTAAATTTTATGATTGGTTTTCTGCAAACAAGTTGTCTCTTAACATTAGTAAAACTAATTATGTAGTATTTGGACCACTTAGTAAAAATTGGGATGTCACTATCCACTTAAATAACATTAAAATTAGTAAAGTAGATACCACAAAATTCTTAGAGGTCTATATTGATTCAAATCTTTCTTGGTCCAATCGTATTCATTCAATTTCCAATAAGATTTCGAAAGGTGTTGGTATCTTGTCAAAATTGAAACATTTCATTCCACAAACGATTTTAAGGTCCTTGTATCAAACACTTATTTTATCTCATTTATCTTATTGTTGCAGTGTTTGGTTGAGTGCTGCTAAATCAATCTTAAATAAATTAGTGATCTTACAAAAACGGGCCATCCGACATATCACCAATGCTTATTATCGTGACAGTAATAGTAATTTATTTTGGTCTCTTAACCTCCTTAACCCTTACTCTCCCAGCGTCACGGTGACCGTGACAGTTACGATCCATTTTCCAAAAAAAAAATTGAGTACCTTCCCAAAATCCTATAGAGCTGCAAATAAGTTCATTCAAACCAGATTGAATAGATCTTTCATAATATGGTTATTTTGTTGGGGGGTTAGATTGAATTTTTTTGAGTAAAATCGTTACAAAAAAGTGCATTTTTAAAAAAAAGGTGCATTTCTTTTCTTTTTTTTTGAAAGACGAATGTCATACGTGAACATTTTTTCTATTTTTTTTTCTTCAGGTAAAGTATAAAGACAGTTTGAATTGTTGGTTGCTACACAATTTTTACTTGTACTTGGTCAATGTTTGTGTTTTTTTGGAGAAAATATGCCACAATTTGTGATTTCGGGCCATTTTGGACCTTTTTTGATAAAAAAATTATAAAAAACGGCCCAAATATTACATTGGAATTTTTAAAATCTCTACGGATAGAGGAGAAATAGATCGTTCAGACGAACTATTACAATAACAGATGCACCCCCTCTACATGCCTAAAAGGTCTCTGATGATGACGTCAATTTGCGTCTATTTTTTTTTTTTTTTTTTTCCTCGCACATTCGACATCACAAAATGGCGAGATACAAGTTACAACGTCGAACGTGCCCTCCGACTCCTATGTTTTCTTTAGAATAATGATGACTCATAGGATTCGGAAGGTACTTCTAATGAAGAAGATGTACCAGAACTCGACCAGATTGAGGAAGAGGAGAATATAGAGCCTGCTGAGATGGATAGTGATCTGTTCCAAATTCTGAGTTGGTGAGTGTTTTCTTCCAAAAATAGCGAAAGTACTACATTGTAAATGTGTAGTAATAAAATAAGGCTTATAAATTATAATGATAAATTAGCGGGATTTTTTGCTTGTTACGAGAAACAAGTAAAGGGACACTAAAATCACATATAAAAAAGGATTTAGGTCCTTTCTGTAATAGCCCGGATGAAACAAATGAAAGCTGAACCCCAATAATAACATTTCTAAATGGACTGAAATATATGTATTTCCCAATGGCAAAATTGTAAATTTAGGCCTACTGAAATATGTGTATTTCCAATTTCACAAAATCCAAGTTCCATTATTTCAGGGGCCGAAATCACAATTTTATGGGGGAAAGTGGAGTAGGGGTCCCATGTTAGGGCAAAATACACATGTTGGGGGTGCCCCAGGCCCATTTAGAGGAAAATGCTTGTATATAGGCCTAGTACCGGTACATTATTTTGATGCCCCATTTTTTGGGACCATGATCCTTTTCCCCTCCCCCTGGCTATGCCACTGTTGTGGTGATGACTAGATCAATAAAACAAACATTTTGGACCCCTATATGTACCCCCGGGTTTCCCGGCTGTAAAAGTCTGTCCCCACGGTTACCACAAAATTGTGGGGCAGGTTAGAAACCACAATAACATGTTATGCGATAACATGTTATGCGATAACATGTTATGCGTATGCTTGAAGAGGACGAGCCGCCCGCTACTAGAAACCACAATAACATGCTATGCGATAACATGTTATGCGTATGCTTGAAGAGGACGAGCCGCCCGCTACTCCCCAACCCAAGAGGAAGAGGGACAGACCGTTGAAGATGAGCCCAGGCCCCTCTTCCAGGCCTTCTGCTGCAGTCTCGCCACCATCACCACTCATAGAAAATCCAACTGCAGCGGAAAAAGCTTCCTTCAAAACCAGGGAGGAAGAGCGGAACGCTCGGCTGCAGGAGATACAACGGTCGAAGGTCATCCCTACAGCCGATAAAGACTATCATCTGTGGGAAGTACTGGTGGAGAGTGACCGGGATCGACACGAGGTCTTCGGTAACTGGTTATGGGAAGACCAAACTAAAGTAAGTTGAATGAATATAGTTGCAATTTTTTTTTTTTTTTTTTAATTCTATTCGCAGCAACAAGGTATAGCAGAAGACTTTACAAATTTGGACCTTTCGGCAAACATTTCTTATGAATTCTATGTGGAATGAACAGAAGTAAGTGTTCAATAGATAATCAGCATAGTCTATCAACATATAAGTAGCTGTGAAGCTTGTAATGGCTGAAATTGGGTCAGAAATAAACAAAAAACACTTTTGTGCATAATAAATGAGGTAAATGACATAATTTGCATATCATTTGCATAATTTCTTATTTTATTTTTTGCAAATGATGATGTAAACATCTTGTTTTTCTGCATTCTATTAGTTTTGGACATCATAGAAGGGGAAAATGCATTTTTTTTGGAAAATTTAGTGCCATACACTATTAGATAGATTATTCACAGAATCGGGGGATAATTTTTAGGTCAAAATGTACCAAATTTTTCATATTTGCGTCATTGTTTTTTTCTGATTCCTAAAAATCCATGAATAGTATCAAATGAAAGGTCTTTCCAAGGACGATTCAGATATTCTATCCATATTCTTTTGCTATTTAGCCACAAGGCACAAGCGTGTCATAAAGATAGAATGTTTGGAAACCTAATATGCTAATTCAATGACCTAATTTGCATATTTGAGTTCGGAAATATGCACATTTTTGGAAAGTTCAACATGTTAGCTTTCATATAAGTCAAACTTGTTTTGGTACAAATGGAACAGAAAGTGCTGAAAAAATCCTCTTTTCAAAAATTTCAGAAATAGCTTATTCTATTTTTGGAACCTTGGGAGAGTAAGGGTTAAACTACCAGATCTCATTAACATTAATCTTTTCACCATTGCTTACAGGGCTACTAACAATAATCTTTCACCAACTTTTATAAAGATATTTAGGACAAACAAAGACACTCACAACTACAATACCCGTCAATCAAACAACATCCATTGTGTTTCCTGTCGCACCAACATTATAAGATTTAATTCGTGCAACCGTACAATTGATACCTGGAATTCCCTCTCAATTGACATACAAAACTGCAAATTACTAGTCTGCTTTAGAAAAACCCTTAAACGTAAATGCATCATGAACTATTGATTTGTTTGTAATCATTCCCTTTTACTGTTAAATACCTACATCCTTACTTCCAGTACATCATTACTTTACCTGGGATCAGGTAGAGTGGGATGGGGACATGTGGCTTCGATTGTATGTATTGGTGTGTGGGGTGGGTGCGTTTTGTACCACCAATTTGTTATCATTTTTGTTTTGTATTTTGGGAGTGTTGTACTCAGTTAAGCTCACCAGAGTTTTTATACAACACTTCCTTACACAACCATATATATTCTTCTGTATATACATATTTTGTAAATTTCATAATATAATTGTAAATTCTTCTGTAATTTTATAGTTTGGTTGTGAAAAAACAAATAAATAAAATAAAATAAAATGAAATGAAATGAAATGAAATGAAATAATAAAATGAAATGAAATGAAATGAAATGAAATGAAATGAAATGAAATGAAATGAAATGAAATTGAAATGAAATGAAATGAAATGAAATGAAATGAAATGAAATGAAATGAAATGAAATGAAAAAATGAAATGAAATGAAATGAAATAAAATGAAATGAAATGAAATGAAATGAAATGAAATGAAATGAAATGAAATGAAAAATGAAATGAAATGGAAATCAAAATGAAACCTTCAACCTTTTTCACATTAATTGAACATGTTTGCACACTAGACTAATATCCTGTAAGAAATATTATAAGAGCACTAGACCGAAAGGTGAGGGCATATTTTTACCCTCTCCTTCCCCTTCCCCCTTCCCCCCCCCCCCTCCCTTCAACAGAAAAAAAATGTAATGCTTATCTAGCACATAGCAGTATTAGCATGTCTCTGATTAATATGAATATTTAAGTAACCTTTGCCCTCACAGTTGTCTGTGGGCTATGGAGGCATGGAGTTTATGATCTGTTGTGGATAATATATCTGTGAAATTTGCAAAAACAGCGCCCTCACTTGTCAGTATAGTACTCCTTTAATTTATACAAAAATGGTAAGTTTTTACAAAAATTAAGATTCATATTAAAAGTTAAGAACAACTTTTAACACACAAAATTTCCACCTTTCAACAAAATTAAGACAGAAATAACAATTGTTTAGACATTCTGCTGCAGAGTTAATAAAAATAATCAAAGATTAATATTGAAGCAGAGTGTTTATATACTTTTTTGTTCACCCAGGCTTTTTTATAATTGCTTGTGTTTATCTTTATCCTATGAACTTTATTAACTTTATGAATATTTCATTTATTTTCTGTACAGCGCCGCTAAATGTGCATTGTATAGATATTGAGCGCTATATAAATATATAAACATAAACATAAACATACACAATGCACTAGGCAAAGAACTTTGGTACGAGTGCAAAATACTTTGAACAGTGCATTAAATGCTACCAAAACATGAATCTTGTTAGATTGTTTTAAATGCATGGAAAACAAATATAAAAACTGAAAAACGAGAACAGTCTACATTATTTTTTCGCTTAGTACAACATTCACCTGTTCTAAAAATGGAATAAACCCAAAAATTTTTCGCGATTTAATAGTCATGAAAACAAATCTCCTAGAAATTTTATAATTCTTGTTCATGATAAATGAAATAAATATCTGCATAAAAAACAAATATAAAACTCAACAGTTGATTTAGTAAAACATTCACCTCTTCTAAAAATGGAATAAACCCAAAAATCAAGGCCTTGCATTTACCGGGATTTAATGCATGGGTCATGAAAATGCTAATACTCCATAGAAATAATATGTCTTCTTCATCATAAATGAAATAATTATCTTTTAGAAAGTATGAAATGAAAAAAAAACAAAGATTGAAAATGAACTAAATTTCCGAGTTAATTGCAAACTTTGTCAAGGCGATGGAATCTAGGAGCACTCAAGTACATGACAGAGATTTCATTTTCTGGGAATTCTGAGCTCATATTACAATTTATTTGAAGATTTGAGATTAACTCTAAAAACTTAATTTCCAAAATTTGCTGAAAGTCTGGACAAAATCTCAAAAAATATTTGAACATACTTCATAGAATTTTGAAGAAAGTGAGGATGTGATATCATTCTAGTCTGATTTCAGTCATTTCTACCCAAAACTAAAAGAATTCTATTATAGAATAAGATTTTTCATCAATTTCTTAATTGGTGTGTTGCAATTGTCCTTTTTCGGATAAACTGAACATGTTTGCACACTGAACTTATCATGCAAGGCATTAATTGCAAAAATGTTACAATTTTAGGACAAGTATGTAGAACAACCTTTAATAAGGATGTTTCAGCTGATGTCACACGACTTTCTTTACATCGCCATTTTGTCGGGCGAGAACAATCATCTGCTGTACACTTATTTAGACTTACAAACGCTTGCATATTGTTATATAAGATATTTTTTGTAAGATAATTATGCCGGAATCTTGCTGTGCCATTAGTTGCGCTAATAGACGTGTGCCAGGGAATGAAAAGACGTTTTCTCTATTTCCATCTCATCCTAATCGACTTTCGAAGTGGGCTTCTGCTGTACGATGCAAAGTCTTTCAACCTTCTGTTTATACTAGGATTTGCAGTGAGCACTTTTTACCAAATATGTAGGCTTTGTCTGCATATAACGAACAATAAGATGGTATTCACGTCAAAGTTACTCTTCGTACGCTCAGTGAGTATATAAAACATTAGGAAAATATGAAAGTACAATCGCTGCAGTGAACAAAAACAGTCAAATTCACTGAACTGGCACTGGTAGGTAGGTTAGCAGGCAGTGTGTTTGTTGTACGTGTGATATGACTGAGCTGTGTGAAGACGAGTAAAACGCAACAACGCTTGCCCGACAAAATGACTTCCACATGAGTTAGAGTCACGTGATGAAAACCCTCTATTTACATACAAAATTTCCATCTTTTAGAACTTTTAGCGCAGAGTTGAATAACGATAATGTCTTGGTCATGTTAAATGAAATTTTGTCTTTCAGAAAATCTGAAATGTAAAAAGGTTGATTGAAAAACAACTCAATAAATACAGAGATCATCTTTCACACAAATTTTGTCAAGAATGGAATCTGGGAGCACTCACGTACAACAGATTTCATTTTCTGGAAAATCTGAGCTCATGTTACAATTTGTATGGAGATTTCAGATAATCTCTCAAATTAATTTTCAAAATGCCGTTGAAAAGAGACAGTTTTTGGCCGATATAAAATTCCTGTGCCCTGTCGAAACATGAGGGGAAATTTAACTCTATCCTGATTCCCATTCAATTTTTTGTTAATAATGACTACGTATGGATTTAAACATTTGTACGAATGAAGTTTCATACATTGCTGTGGGCAAAAGAGTATATATATTAAACATGCTGTGAGCACTTTCTTCCTTCCTCTGAAATTGTCAATCAATTCTTTAGACAGTAGATTATTGAAGTGATACAACGGTAAATGCATCAGCTTACGAGAGACGATAATTCGGATTTAATAGCAAACCAGTGTCTAATGAGAAGTTAAGTGTTAAGTGCAAATCCGTCTTCCGGACTTGTTGATTATGAATGACTATTGCTGTATATCTTGACTTGATTAATCTGAAATCCTTTGAAATAGCTCTGACGTACTTTAGCTGCTTATTTGTCGTTCATTACAGCAAACCTACTTTAGTTTACCATGCAAGGTACAGGAAGGTCCCCTAATAACACTTTGGCTGAGAGGGGTGGGGGGGGGGGGGTATGTTCCCCACCTGGTCAGAAGTTTCTTAATCTGTCAAGGAAAATGATGAAATTTTTAAGATTAGACTCCCGAGCATCTAGCCCTCATTGGAAAAATCCTTGCACCACGCCTGCTCTGGTGGCTGACCACTATAACAAGTTCCAAAAAAACACTGTATCACGTAAAAATTACCAGGTGGTAGGAGCACATTTTCTGCCGTGTTCATCTAAATTGGATGGCTTTATCCATGAAGAACTGAAACTCACATTTCACTCCATTGTTTTTATTTTGCATTAAAAAATATACACTGGGTGCACATCTAATAACATACATAAAGCAAAATGAACCTTTATTTCAAATTTTTAAAACACATCTTTAAAATGTTCTTTTCCAAGAAAGCCCCAAGAGTTGTATGGGCAACCATTGTCACCAAAATTAATTGAAAAACAAAATCAAATTTAAAATAAATAAAAAATCAGCTTTGGAAACAAAAACAAAATCAATCAAACAAGAAAATCAGCTTTGAAAACGAAAACAAAACCAATAAATTAACACAATGAATTTTGAAAACCAAAAACATGATTTATAAAGAAAAATATAATACAAAATTGGAACAAATTATAATTAGAAAAATATTTAACTTTAAAATTTTAATAAATGAAGAAAGAAAATCTAGTAACTTGATAAAATTTATTTAGTAAAACTGATGAAAAACACCAATAAACAATTTAATCTTCATGTGCAACATTGAAACAGCAAAGTTCACAATATATGAAGATTCTAAACCTGAGTTAAATCTAAGAATGTAAACATTGATACTTTGAACAAATGTTACAAAAATTGAAAGCAAATCCACTTTAAAAGCTGTACACAGGTAAATGTTGTCTTTAAATTAGCGATAATTTGAAAATGCGATACATACATTAAAAACTCAAAAAGTTTAAACTGTGAATAGTTAAAAAAAACAAAATCCCAGAAAGTTTAAATCCCAAAAAGTTCAAATGTTTAAAAGTCGAAAACTCAAGACATTTTGCTAAAAGACAAAAACTGTAAAAGTTAACGTTAAAAAGACGAAAACACTAGTTAACCCTTACTCTACCAGGGCTTTGAGAAAAGCGACCCCAATTTTCGTAACTTTTTTTTCATATGCATTTTTGACAACTTTCCTTTCCTTTCGTTACAAGTTTGGTTGGAATAGATGCTAAGATATTTATCTTTTGAGTAATAAAAACCAATTTAGGAAATATTTAACAAAATTATGCAAATTAAACAATTTTTGGTTAAATTTGGTCAACAAATGGTCAATCTTTGCAGAAGTATAATTTCTTGTCAGTATTGGAAACAGAGATTTGTGTTACATATTTAGATTCTTTTTGAAATTTCCTTTCCAATGATACTAATCTATAATTTTTAGAAAAAAGGAAAGATGAAAACACATCAAAAATGATAAAAGTCAAACAACCCTTGAAAGCTGCAGCAGAAAAATAATTACGCAGTGGTTACGGTGAGACTCGAACCCAGAGCGCTCGATGCTAGTCGCGTATATTTCCTCTGCACCACGTAGTCGTTCAAATTGGAGAGGTGTAATATATTTCTTATAGGATAGGTTCTAAAGAGAGAAGGGTATGCCTTTATTTATATATCAAATAAAAGAAAATTTCAAGCGCTTTCAAACGGCAGTTCAACAAAGCATGTGTGATGTACGGGTTGGGTTACATGATTTTTTAAAAAAAAACAGGTCAAAAATGGCAAAAATTCATGAAATTTTGAAGAAATTTCTCCAGAACAAAAGATTGCATGTAGAAATTATAAAAATCATACCAGAAACCAATACTATCATGTCTTAGGACTTGTGTGTTTGATTTTGAAGCAAAAATGTGATCTTGAAGTTATCGTAAGATTTAAAAGAAAAAAAAAAAAATTGTAAATTTTTTAGCAATTTTTGAGTTGAACCCTTTTTCGATGTACTTTTTCTAAAATTTATGTAATATGAACCCTGTGAAAAAGTTTCGTTTTGCGAAAGAAATATCCAAATACTTTAAGATGATACCAAGATTACTCCTATAGGACATCCCGATTTTTTTTTAGAAGAAGGTGGTTTGAAAACGGCGATACTATCGCCAGCATGGTTGAGTAAGAGTCAAAACATCGACAAAAAGCGAAAACCGGAAAAGCTAAAACTTTGTCAAAGGCTGAAAATTTGAAAAGTCAAAAATGCTAGAAGTTGAAACTTTGCCAAAAGACAAAAACTGAAAAAGTTAAAACATTTTCAAAGGCTGAAAAATTATAAGTCAAAAAAGAGGGGTGGCCTTCTTGGGAAGAGCAGGATGAGTATACGATATCACCTGATCTTTTGTTGCAAATAGTACATTGATCCCCAATTACAGCTCCCCGGCTGAATTCAGAATATTTACCCCAGAAATACGTCTCTGGCACGTGTGGCTTTGACCTATTTTTTACGTACGACCTTACATTCACCTTTTCACCTGGGTACAAAGAATGTGCACGTGTCACCTACGTCATCAGCAATGGTGAGAACGAGCGCAGTGCTGAATAAGTCTAGACTTTCAGTTGTTCTGACAAATTTAATCTACTTTTGACTTCCTTAAGTTGGACTGTCAGGATGTGCACTGACGTCATCATCCGTGTATGATGAAGTAATCCATTCCCATGTAGTACAAACACAGGAGCGCTATGGACGTCTAGCTTTTTTTATTAGGGGGGGATGGTGGGTGGGGGTGGGTAAATGTGGGGAGGGGAGGTACTGGTGGGGGAGCAAAGGGAGTGGTGGAATGAAAAAATCTAACATTTCTATGATTCATTTTATATTTTAATTAATCATATTTATGGCTATGACAATATTGGGGGAGGGCTATGGCATTTTCGGGGCTAAGCCCTAAGCCCTCTTTTTTTGATACGCCACTGTCGAGCACACACCTCATGATTACTTGCAAGTCTGACTGCATTCCAGCCTATAGGTCAAGTAGTTCGTTACGTATATAATTATTATGCTTATATATGTTCTGGTCCGGGTGCAGTGCACCACGTTGCAATAGCAGTTTCACATCATGTAGCCTTCGAATATGGAGGAAGCGGGACAGAAACCGACTCTTGAGGGTGGCTGCCACGGTGGTGAGCACACGTAGCCCTACTAACCCTGCCATTACACCAGCAACAAGGCCCACCACTGCCACTTGTGTCAGTAGGCCTACTACTAATAATGCATGGAGACCTGCCAGCTGGTCATGTGCAAATAATTCACAAAATCAAGTCACTCTGTAACAATGTTTCTGTTAGATATAGGCCGACCCATATGCAGTATTTGAGGGTGCAATTTGGGAAAATTTACCCCCATTTTTTTCAAATTTATATATTTTGTAAGGTTAGGCCTATTTGTTTTGTTAATTTGCAAATAAACTCAGGCTCTAAATGTTACTTTGCCCTCCCAAACTACCCTCCACTAATCAAATTTGCAGGCTTATGTTGTAATGTAGCTTTATTTGTAGGTTTATGTTGTAATGTAGCTTTATTTATAGGTTTATGTTGTAATGTATCTCTATTTGTAGGTTTATGTTGTAATGTAGCTGTATTTGTAGGTTTATGTTGTAATCTATATCTATTTGTAGGTTTATGTTGTAATATAGCTCTATTTGTAGGTTTATGTTGTAATGTAGCTCTATTTGTAGGTTTATGTTGTAATGTAGCTCTATGTATAGGTTTATGTTGTAATGTAGCTCTATTTGTAGGTTTATGTTGTAATGTAGCTCTGTTTGTAGGTTTATGTTGTAATGTAGCTCTATTTGTAGGTTTATGTTGTAATGTAGCTCTATTTGTAGGTTTATGTTGTAATGTAGCTCTATGTGTAGGTTTATGTTGTAATGTAGCTCTATTTGTAGGTTTATGTTGTAATGTAGCTCTATTTGTAGGTTTATGTTGTAATGTAGCTCTGTTTGTAGGTTTATCTTGTAGTGTAGCTCTATTTGTAGGTTTATGTTGTAATGTAGCTCTGTTTGAAGGTTTATGTTGTAATGTAGCTCTGTTTGAAGGTTTATGTTGTAATGTAGCTCTATTTGTAGGTTTATGTTGTAATGTAGCTCTATTTATAAGTTTATGTTGTAATGTAGCTCTATTTGTAAGTTTATGTTGTAATGTAGCTCTGTTTGAAGGTTTATGTTGTAATGTAGCTCTATTTGTAGGTTTATGTTGTAATGTAGCTTTATTTGTAGGTTTATGTTGTAATGTGGCTCTGTTTGTAGGTTTATGTTGTAATGTAGCTCTGTTTGAAGGTTTATGTTGTAATGTAGCTCTATTTGTAGGTTTATGTTGTAATGTAGCTCTATTTGTAGGTTTATGTTGTAATGTAGCTTTATTTGTAAGTTTATGTTGTAATGTAGCTCTATTTGTAAGTTTATGTTGTAATGTAGCTCTGTTTGAAGGTTTATGTTGTAATGTAGCTCTATTTGTAGGTTTATGTTGTAATGTAGCTCTATTTGTAGGTTTATGTTGTAATGTGGCTTTATTTGTAGGTTTATGTTGTAATGTAGCTCTATTTGTAGATGTATGTTGTAATGTAGCTCTATTTGTAGGTTTGTTGTAATATAGCTCTACTTGTAGGTTTATGTTGTAATGTAGCTCTATGTGTAGGTTTATGTTGTAATGTAGCTCTATTTGTAGGTTTATGTTGTAATGTAGCTTTATTTGTAGGTTTATGTTGTAATGTAGCTCTATGTGTAGGTTTATGTTGTAATGTAGCTCTATGTATAGGTTTATGTTGTAATGTAGCTCTATTTGTAGGTTTATGTTGTAATGTAGCTCTATTTGTAGGTGTATGTTGTAATGTAGCTCTATTTGTAGGTTTATGTTGTAATGTAGCTCTATTTGTAGGTTTATGTTGTAATGTAGCTCTGTTTTTAGTCCTGAAACGCACTAATAACTTGTAAGTTTGGATTAATTTGTTGTCGCTGAACTATAAGTGTATGAGGGGTGAACTATAATGTACTGCAAAAGCTTTTGGAGTTCCGATGATTTATGTAGTTTAAAGTAATATATTGAATCTTATACTTGCCAATTTGCCGTCCTCTAGATTATTAAACAATCATGCATGAAACAAAACAGGAATGACACCCAAAGGAGATTTAGCCATAGGCAGCAGAACCGGGCGGCAGGCACAGGGGGCACGTTCCCCTTTAGTTTTCTCAAAAGCTTGAAAAGTGCCCTTTTCTAGAAGGAAAGGTCTCCGTTCAAAGAGGACAAGTGTTTTTTTTAGAGAGAAGAAATATAATAAGTCTTTCAAACACAACGACGACAAGTGAACACACAATTACAATGACGGGGTCTTTGCCTGCGTATTCGGTTATGATAGCAACAATGCTATCACGAAACGTTTAATACGACCCGGACGAGAACACAGGTATGACGTACGGATAGACATAACATCGACAACCAAGTCAATGTCCACGACCTTTGATAACCCAGTTGTGGTGCACTGGCGTAAACACTGAAAGACAAAGATGGAGACCAATAGCCCTACATATTGGACTTTTCCATACTATGTGCAAGCCACCCAATTGCCCAGATTCCATAAGTGCAATGGAGCATCTTTGAAATGGGCCATGCAGGGCAAAACTTACTATTTGGACCCGGGCCATGATTGTCATGAAATAAACTGGCGTTGCTCTCCCCCACTTTCATTGTTATAAGTTCAAAAGTAACCCAAACATCAAGCAAAATACCCCATATTTCACTTTTGCCTTTAATTTGGTTTTTGGAGAACAAAAAAAGGCCTGGCAATGGGGACCCTTGCCACTGACTCACTGAAGACTGGGTGTGAATTTGAACCATATGGTCTAATTTATAGTAATTTACCAAGATACATTGATTCTCACCAAGAAAATGATGGCCTTCTGATTTAATTCTAAGGACCCCTTATATGCTTTTCACATTATTTTTAGCACTAAATATATTCTGATTCATGACCAATACAATTGGCTAATCTTAACCTATCAGCAAAAATCCTTCCGATTTCAAGACTTCATATAATTTTGATTAATTTTAGTATAAACTTGTTCCATTTTACCAAATTTTGGACCAAAATATCTTGGGACTTTTGAAGTTGTAAAAAAAAAAAAATAGATCACAATTAATGAGTCAAAATGGGTCCAAAAGGAAGAGAAAAAGGGTCCAAAATGGATTACAATGACTCCAGATATAAAAACGGTCCAAATTTTCCAAAAATGAGCAAAATGGATGAAATTGATCAAAGTGAGTGAAATCGCAGGTATAGTACACCCATATGGGGCTCATTATGCCCTATATGGTGTCCCATATGGATTCTATGTGAGTGTCCCATATGGACTTCATAGGATTCTGCATCCAAGATTTATATTGGATCCCATTATGGGTCAACCCAGATAATTCAAATGAATAAAGAGTTGTGGCCCATCTGGACAAATAAAATCTGGGTAAAGTATGGGCAGAACATTCCCCATCACATATGGACATAGGCCTACATCAGTGGCGTGGTGGCAGGGGGGCCAGGGGGACAACAGCCCACCCCCCCCGCAAAGCTTTCTGAGGGGTGCCAAAATCATCATGAAAAAAATATTTAGCCCCTGAGAAAATGTATGTGTTGATCAATAAGTTCTTCCTATACTGTTAAGCAAATAATATTCCATTTGTGTATCCAAAACGCATGAATTTTGCACAGAAAAGACCAAATTTTCCGCCCTGACCCCCCACCCCCTCCCCCCTGTTATGCCAATGTTGGTATATGATATTACTGACTTCATTTTAAAGCATTTTGGAATGAAAATTTCAAAGAGAATTCTAAAAAATACAAATTATGTCATCATTGGTACGATTTCAACACAAAATTAGACAACATATGACAGCTTCCATGTTACAACTTCAAACTTGGTTACCTTTTATCTTCTCTTCGACTTATTTTATCTTCTCGAGTTTTGAGAATTTCAACTTTTGTCATTTGTAACTAATGACCTTTTCGACTTCTAAAGTTTCTCATTAGCGGCTTACAAAAGGATTTCAACTTTTGACATTTTCAGCTTATGTAGTTACTGGATTTTCAATGTTTCAAATTTTCAAGTATCACATTTTTCAAATAATCATAAATAGAGTTACCTTTATAGGTTTAATTTAGCACTTTGAGTTGTTAAATTTTTATTTTTTATTTCTTATCAGTTAAAGTTTAGTTTTTTGTTGGTTTTGATCCTTTTTTTTCTTCTCAGAATTATATTTTGTTTAAAGGTAGAAAATTTAAACTTTAGCGTTTGTTTCATCCGAATTTATTCTGTTTCAGGTTGAAATCGATTGAACTGTTAAATTTATCAAAACATTTAATACATTTCAAATGATCAATTTTTGTAACATTTGTTCAAAGTATCGATATGTTTACATTTAAAGATTTAATTAAGGTTTAGAATCTTCATATATTGTGAACTTTTGCTGTTTCAATGTTGCACATGAAGTTTAAATTGTTTATTGGTGTTTTTCATCAGTTTTACTGAATGAATTTATCAAGTTACTAGATTTTGTTTTTCATTTATTGAAGTTTTCATGTTTATTTTTGTATCGATTTCTAGTTATAATTTGTTCCAACTTTGTATATTTTTCTTTAAAACTCACAATTTTTAGTTTTTCAAAGTTCATTGTGTTGTTCTATTGGTTTTGTTTTCGTTTCCAAAGTTGATTTTCTTGTTCTAATTATATTTTTGTTTGTTTTTATATTTGATTTTGCTTTTCCAATTAAAGTGGATTTGCTTTCAATTTTTGTAACATTTGTTTAAAGCATCAGTGTGTAGTTTACATTTTAAGATTAAATTAAGGTTTAGAATCTTTATATATTGTGAACTTTGCTGTTTCAATGTTTCGCATGAAGATTAAATTGTTTATTGGTGTTTTTCATCAGTTTTACTGAATGAATTCATCAAGTTACTAGATTTTGTTTCTTTTATTATTGAAGTTTTCATGTTTAATATCTTATCGATTTCTAGTTTTAATTTGTACCAATTTTGTATCATATTTTTCTTTATAACTCAGGTTTTTTAGTTTTCAAAGTTCATTGTGTTGGTTGTTCTATTGATTTTGTTTTCATTTCCAAAGTTGATATTCTTGTTCTAATTATATTATTTTTTGCTTTTTTTATTTTATTTCGTTTTCCAATAAATTGAGTTGATGGCCTTCCATAGAGTTCCTTGTGGCTTGTATATCAAATACGCACTTTATAGCTATTTATAACTACGGCACATTTAACTTACTACTCTATGTGAAACATGAAACATTCAGATTTCCAAAAATAACATGATTTTTATTTCCAAAGGCAAAAGACTTTTACCCAAAGCACAGAGATTCATTATAACTGATCATATTTGAATAAAGATTGCAAGTACAGAAAATGGATTTCTTGGGATGAAGAATAGTGAACTTATTCCCCTTTGTCTGAAAAGAGGCTTTTGGTTACAGGCTTAAGGTCATTAACCCCTCTGGTTTTGTAACATCCACTTCATGAACCTTAAGAGTTGATCATTGACACATGCACCAAAATAATATACGATAACCTACAAATCAAGTAGCGATGGTATGTTTCAAGTATCTTTGTTTCAACAGTGGGTATTTGTGTGATAGGAGTCTTGCATGACTTGTCCTTCTCCTTAAAAATTTGTTCCAGCAAATCATAACCACAAACTTACTGTAGCAAATAGTGAGACCACTTTATCTTAATTAAAATAACCACACAATAAGGACTTCATCCATTGCTAATATGATACTCAGCACCAACTTCTACAACAACTAAGGTTTTTAGAATAAAGAAAATAAAGAGGACAAATCTGGCCCGACCTGGTTATGTATCAGGTTGGGTCTGACTGTTTGAAACTTTAAGGAGCAGAACAACTAATGTGTAAATATCACACTGAAGTGGGTCATGGTATTAATTAGGTGATTGAAGAAGATGGTACTGGATGTGTATTAATAGACCAAGCCAATGCAAGAAAACAATGTCTCCCCTAAGCCCCCACCCCTACCCCTTCCAACTACAACCACATGGTTTGTAATAATGGAAACAACAAACACTTCCTGTACACATCTACTAGAAGCAGGGTATGACCATAGGTGAGATTCTTATAGGGAAATGAAGCATCTTTTTCCCATTTCATACATAACAAAGCTATTCATGAACCTAATGTGTTGATCATTTATACATGCACCAAAATAATATAAAATGGTAACCTACAAATCAAGTGAAGATTGTTTTTGTATGGTGTTTTTTTGCATCTTAGCATTAATTCCCCCACCCCCTCAATTTATAGGCTTTTTTAACACTAACTGGGGAACATTCCCTCCTCCCATTCCTTTTGATTGTCTCCCAGAGGTGCAATTTTGACCTCAGGAAAATACCCCCATGAAATGAATATATGATTTCGCTTTCATAACTCAAAAGATAATTATCTTAGCCTCCATTCCAACCAAACTTGTAATGAAAGAAAATAAAAAAAATGTTCTCAAAAATGCATATAAAGAAAAGGTAAGAAAATTAAGCTCGCATTTTTCAAAGCCCTGGTAGAGTAAGGGTTAAGATCAACAGTCAACAATGAGTAACCGACTCTGGAAATCACCTTCAATTTTCAGAAACTTTCCTTCATTTTCCGCTCAATTTCTTTTATTTTGTATGGTAATTTTTTTGCATCTTAGCATTATTTTGCCCTCCCCCTTCCAATTCAGAGCCTTTTTAACATAGTAAATGGTGGGAAAATTTCCCCCATTCCTTTTGATTGCCCCCATGGTGAGGATTTTGACCCCAGGAAAATACCCCTATGAAATGAATATATTAGAATAATACATAATACATTAACCCTTAACTCTACCATGCGGCGATATTATCACCATTTTCAAACCACCTTTTTCTAAGAATAAAATTGGGACTTTACCAAAGTCCTATGGGGTAATCATGGTATTATTCTAAAGAACTCGCATATTTCTTTCACAAATTGCAACTTTTTTATGGGGGTTTTAATACAGAATTTTGAGAAAAATTTGCTTGAAAAAAAGTAAAACTCAAAAATTGCTTAAAAATTGGCAAAAATGTATCTTTTTTTGTTTAAATCTTACAATAACTTCATGATCACATTTTTGCTTCAAAATCAAACATGAAAATCCTAAGACATGATATTGATTTCTGGTCTAATTTTAATAATTCCTACCTGCAATTGTTTGTTTTGGAGAAATTTCTTCAAAATTTCATGAATTTCTACTTTTTTTGACCCATTTTTTTTTTTTAAGGGATTAAGATCAAGTCAACATTGAGTAACTGACTCTGAAAATCACATTCAATTTTCCTACATTTTTCGCGAAATTTACTTTCACTTTTTTCATTATATATTTTGTTTGTACGGTATATCTGATCATTACTTCCCCCTCCAGATTTCTTTTCAAATCCTAAACCCCATTTTGTAGGCAAATCAATCTTGCAACTAGTTCCCCACCCTCCCTTACCTTTGGTAGGCAAATCTCGCCCATGCTATCACGTTAAGAGTGTAGTTCTTTCTTTACTCTGTAAATATGTGATCTTCATACTACATGTGGCCAAGAAATCATAACTATATCTTTATGATAATTTGAACATTTAAAGACAAAAATTAACAACTGTACGTGAGGGAAATATTTCATCAATTTCCAAACCTATATAAAATGCTAAATGACAAAACCAAACACAACCTAAAATCAGCATTTACTGAGACAGTTGGAATGACGTTTCACAGACAAAAAAATTGTCGCAAAAATCCCAGGGGACAAAAACAAGAGAATCCTACAAAGCCCATGATTCCTGATATAACATCAGGCTAATTGCATGACTTAAACATGCCTCAAAAGCTTCAAGTTGTTTACATATCCTGGCAAGTCACAATCTGTGTTTCATTAGAGTAACTAATAAAGTTCAGGCTGGTACTTTTCAAACAGGCTTAGTTGCATTACCCTGTTTCTCCCATTGTTGGATGTAATTAACATAAAAAAATGCTAAATATTGTTGCTGGCCTAATTATGTTAGGGTATTATGAATATTACCTGTTTCTCCCATTGTTGACTCTTATTAACATAATTTTTTTCTTCTAAATATTGTTGTTGGCCTAATTATGTTAGGGTTAACACAATTATGATTAAATGAGCAGGAAATATGATTATTTGGACATGAACAATTATGTATGCTTAGCCGCAGAGTATGATGAATCCAACAAGAAAACAACATTTGTTGTACATTCAAAAATCAACAAGAAAAAATGTGGGTAAAATTTTAAATTCCCAAAAAAAGGAAGAAAATTACCCAAAATTAATATTTTCTGATTAACAGCAACATTTAGAAACTTGAGGGCAATTTTTTCTCTTGTAACCGGTAAATATTTGGGTTCTTGCCCCTACTGAAAAGGTCCTTTGCCCCTCTGAGAGGGTCCTTCCGACGCCGCTGTGTACATTGCTTGCAAAAGCTAAAATGAGAATGATATTTAAATTATGACTTGCATGCCTTAAACATGCCTGAAAAATTCAAATTGTTTACATATCCAACACAATTGTCCACAATCTGTGTTTCTTTTGAGTAAACAACAGTCCAGACTGGTAATTTTCAAACAAGTTGCTGGATGTTGTCATTTCTCTATTGGATGTTATTAACAAAATAAGTGCTCAGTATTGTTCCTGGCCTTATTATGTTGGGTTTAAAGGAGCACTAGGCTCAAAGTGCGGGTATATTTATAGGGGGTCCCCAAATAATCAAACGCTTATCTGACACAACGATATTACAATTTTCTGGTTAATATTAATAATTTAAGTGACCTTTGTCCTCGCGTCGTCTGTGGGCTATGGAGGCATAAAGTTTATCAATCTGTTGTGGATGATATCTTTGTGAATTTTGCCCTCAAAACAAGCGCCCTCACTTTTCGGTCTAGTTTCCTTTAACCCTTACTCTCCCAAGTTTCCAAAAATAGAATAAGCTATTTCTGAAATTTTTGGAAAGAGGATTTTTTCAGCACTTTCTGTTCCATTTGTACCAAAACAAGTTCGACTTTTATGAAAGCTAACATGTTGAACTTTCCAAAAATGTGCATATTTTCGAATTCAAATATGCAAATTAGGTCATTGAATTAGCATATTAGGTCTCCAAACATTCTATCTTTATGACACGCTTGTGCCTTGTGGCTAAATAGCAAAAAAATATGGATAGAATTTCTGAATCGTCCTTGGAAAGACCTTTCATTTAATACTATTCATGAATTTTTAGGAATCAGAAGAAAAAAATGACGCAAATATGAAAAATTTGGTACATTTTGACCTAAAATTTATCCCCTGATTCTGTGCATAATCTATCTAATAGTGTATGGCACTAAATTTTCCAAAAAAATGCATTTTCCCCTACTATGATGTCCAAAACTAATAGAATGCAGAAAAACAAGATGTTTACATCATCATTTGCAAAAATAAAATAAGAAATGATGCAAATGATATGCAAATTAGGTCATTTACCTCATTTATTATGCACAAAAGTGTTTTTGTTTATTTCTGACCCAATTTCAGCCATTACAAGCTTCACAGCTACTTTTATGTTGATAGACTATGCTGATTATCTATTGAACACTTACTTCTGTTCATTCCACATGGAATTCTTAAAAATGTTTGCGAAAAGGTCCAAATTTGTAAAGTCTTCTGCTATACCTTGTTGCTGCAAATAGAATTAAAAAATATAAAAAAATTGCAACTATATTCATTCAACTTACTTTAGTTTGGTCTTCCCATAATCAGTTATCAAGACCTCGTGTCGATCCTGGTCACTCTCACCAGTAATTCCCACAGATGATAGTCTTTATCGGCTGCAGGGATGACCTTCGACCGTTGTATCTCCTGCAGCCGAGCGCCCGCTCTTCCTCCCTGGTTTTGAAGGCAGCTTTTTTCCGCTGCAGTCGGATTTTCTTTGAGTGGTGATGGTGGCGAGACTGCAGCGGAAGGCCTGGAAGAGGGGCCTGGGCTCATCTTCAACGGTCTGTCCCTCTTCCTCTTGGGTTGGGAGTAGCGGGCGCGTCTGCTTTTCAGACGCATAACATGTTATCGCATAACATGTTATTGTGGTTTCTAGTAGCGGGCGGCTCGTCCTCTTCAAGATACGCATAACATGTTATCGCATAACATGTTATTGTGAGTTTCTAACCTGCCCCACAATTTTGTGGTAACCGTGGGACAGACTTTACAGCCGGGAAGCCCGGGGTACATACAGGGGTCCAAAATGTTTGTTTTATCGATCTAGTCATCACCAAAACAGTGGCATAGCCAGGGGGAGGGGAAAAGGATCATGGTCCCAAAAAATGGGGCATCAAAATAATGTACCGGTACTAGGCCTATATACAAGCATTTTCCTCTAAATGGGCCTGGGGCACCCCCAACATGTGTATTTTGCCCTAACATGGGATCCCTACTCCACTTTCCCCCATAAAATTGTGATTTTGGCCCCTGAAATAATGGAACTTGGATTTTGTGAAATTGGGAATACACATATTTCAGTAGGCCTTAATTTACAATTTTGCCATTGGGAAATACATATATTTCAGTCCATTTAGAAATGTTATTATTGGGGTTCAGCTTTCATTTGTTTCATCCGGGCTATTATAGAAAGGACCTAAATCCTTTTTTTATATGTGATTTTAGTGTCCCTTTTACTTGTTTATCGTAACAAGCAAAAATCCTCGCTAATTTATCATTATAATTCTATAAGCCTTATTTTATTACTACACATTTACAATGTAGTACTTTCGCTATTTTTGGAAGAAAACACTCACCAACTCCGTAATTTGGAACAGATCACTATCCATCTCAGCAGGCTCTATATTCTCCTTTTCCTCAATCTGGTCGAGTTCTGGTACATCTTCTTCATCAGAAGTACCTTCCGACCCCTCTGAGTCATCATTATTCTGAAGAAAACATAAGAGTCGCAAGGCACGTTCGACGTTGTAACTTGTATCTCGCCATTTTGTGATGTCGAATGTGCGAGGAAAAAAAAAAAAAGGGACGCAAATTGACGTAATCATCAGAGACCTTTCAGGCATGTAGAGGGGGTGATCTGTTATTGTAATAGTTCGTCTGAACGATCTATTTCTCCTCTACCCGTAGAGGTTTTGAAAATTCCAATACAATATTTGGGCCGTTTTTATGATTTTTGATCAAAAAGGTCCAAAATGGCCCAAAATCACAAATTTTGGCATATTTTTTCCAAAAAACACAAACATTGGCCAAGTACAAGTAAAAATCGTGTAGCAACCAACAATTCAAACTATCTTTATACTTAACCTGAAGGGAAAAAAATAGAAAAAATATTCACTTATGACATTCGTCTTTCAAAAAAAAAAAAAAAAAAATGTCGTTTTTTTAAAAATGCACTTTTTGTAACGATTTTACTCAAAAATTTCAATGTAACTCCCCAACAAAATAACCATATTATGAAAGATCTATTCAATCTGGTTTGAATGAACTTATTTGCAGCTCTATAGGATTTTGGGAAGGTACTCAAAAAAATTTGGAAAATGGATCGTAACTGTCACGGTCACCGTGACGCTGGGAGAGTAAGGGTTAAAACAAGGACATTTATGACTGTATGAGCAGGAAAAATGATTATTCTAACATAACAAATTTATGTTGGTACATATATGTATGGTATGGTAATCTTAGCGACTATAAGTATAGCAATGAATTGAAGAAGAAATCAAGTTTTATACATTCAGATGCGTAGAAAGCACCTCAGGAGAAGGTGTGGAGGGGGTGGGGGGAGATTTCATCTTCTGGGTTGCATGCTTTTTTTCCCAGTTGGGAGGAAAAGTTTGGAAATGATTCAAATAATAATTCCATGGCTTAAATATGCCTGAATAGCTTCAAGTTATTTACAGTTTCCAACCCAAGTCACAATCTGTGTTTCATTTAAAGTATAGTTTAGACTGATAATTTTGAAACAAGCTGCAAGCTTTTCCCTCCAGAATTATTGCTGGCCTAATTATGCTGGGTTTAACACGCAATGGCTTTTATGACTGAAAAGCACTGGAAATATGATTATATGTAATTTATATGCATGCATAGCTGGAAAGAATAGCATTGAATCAAACAATAAATTTGTGTACATTCAGAGGCTTAGAATGAGATGGAGTGGGGAGGGGGGGGGGAGGTGGGGGAATCATCTTCTGGATTGCATGCTTTCTTTCTTGTTTTTAATTAACACAAAAATTGTTCAGTATTCAGTAGCCTAGTAGGGTAAATTGAATTAGATTTAAATAGACTTGTCCAATTTGAGAAAACAGAATTATCCAAACTCTTACTGTCAAATTCCTTTCAAGTGTTAATTGTATCAACATAATTTCTGGTAGGAGGGAGGTTTTGAAAAAAATTGAGATTGTTGGAACCAACATTTCCTGTAAATCATTTAGCAGACCCATCATTATACCTTCCCTATGATGTCATAGCTCAATTAGCCTGGCAACAAGTAGGACACTTTTCAATACTTGATCTTGTTAACATGTATGTAATGTCTAAGCTCACTGTAGCTCCATAGTCCAAGTAACTACATTAACAATTGCCTGGTAATTTTTTCCTCTAAAGTGTTGGCTTTCTCTTGGTGAGGTACAAAATGGATTCTATGCAGATTCATTTCATTGATTTGTTTTCTATACTGCATATATGGATATTAAAGATCAGAGGATAGCTACCTCGAGGTAGCACTACCCTTATTGCTTAAATAAACAGGGCTATGCAGTAATATAACAACAGACAATATGAATGTCCCATCCAGTGGATGGCACCAAGATTTTAATGCTGGGGGTTGGGGGAGGGGGAAGAGTGATGCAGCTTTATCTCATGGTTGGGGAGTAAAATGTACATTCACATATTCTCTGTATGTACCATACAATATTTTTTTATGGGAGGGGGTGGACAATCTAGTGGGTGGAAAAACCTCCATTTCCCCTCTATAATAAAAATATATATAAAAAAGGACATCTGCCAAATGTTTCTTTGTGTTGAAATATTCCTTGAGTGGTTCAACAAATCATACGGCCAGTTGCCAGGGACAACCACAAAATCTTATCCGGGCAACCATGATACTTACTTGACCTGCCCGGACAGACAGCTTAGTTTTAGCAAAATTTGCATTGCTTGTATACAAACAAAAAAACTCCACAGGAAACCTTATTTACATTTAAGACAATCACAAATTCATATATCCCTGCCCGGTAGACAAGTTAATTTTTTATCGAATTGTCAGTCCTTGAATTTGAGGATATGTTAGTTAGATCGGCTAAAGAAAATCTATCATCTGAAGAAATTTTGCACAAAAAAAAAAATTCAATTTGTAAGATCATTTTTGCTAACGTACATTATAAATGTTACAAAAGTAGATGCATGTGATGTCATTCGTCCATCTGGAGTAGACTTCCTATGCCAGTTATTTTTAAACAGATGTTTGCCATTTTGTAAACTTGGTATTCTGGTCTGTATTCCGTGCACTAAGACAAGAAGATCTTCGGCGTGAAACTCACTTCTTTCTTTGGCGTGCGGCGGCGAGAAAAGGAGATGGCTGTCACTTGGCGTACCGGCGTGGCAATAAAATTTCTACCTTGGCGTAAAAAAAACTATTGGAGGATTTGCGGCTTTGGCAAACAGGACACGCAACGAGTTTTTTACCTAAAATACCAATACATTTTACAGAATGTACAAGGCCTATAAAACTAAATAACTTTGAAACAATCACATTTAAAGACACTGTAATTCCTTCTAGATTACCTTAGACGAAGTGATGCAATGGCAGCCATTATAAAAGAGGTGACGTAGGGAGGGCGCAATGCTTAAATAATTTTTTCTTTGATATATATATATAGTTTTGTGCATTCCTGTATCATTGACTTTATATCAATTTTAAATAGAATACTGTCAAAAAGTAATGCATATTTATTATTTGTACTGTTAGCCAATCATGTTTTTTAAAAGTAAAACAAGTTTTGTCACCATGGAAAGTATTGTAGAAGCAAAATACTAAATAAGACTTAAGCTTATTGTGGTAACTCGCTGCATGGTCTCTTGACTGTTTTAGCATATGAGAGCAAAGGCCTCGTTTACCTTTGGCGTAGGTTTGACATGGAATGCACCCTGGATGGTATATCTGAAAGGATTAGTTCAGGGTCCAGAAAGTCTATCTTATATGAAAGAGGACTCCAAAAGAGACAAAATAGTGAAAAAAGCATTTAAAAATCCTATTATGTAAGGATATATTAAAGTTAAAAGTTGGGTATCATTTGTGTAGAAATGTCTGAAATCAGACTAGTTGTGATGTCATAGCCTTAGATTCCTCAGTCTTTAAATATCTCCTGAATAAGATTTTGCAATGCTTTCTGTAACATTTTTTTTTTTTTTTTTTTGGAGTCCTCTTTCATATAAGATGGACATACTTGACCACTGAACTAATCCTTAAACGGAACATGATATTACAGTACGTTTCTTCAGTTCTGTTTGAATATTCTAATCTCTTTCTTACAAGATGGAGACATCTAACACTTAATTAATCCTAAATAAATGAAAATGAGACACCCAAGGCAATATTCAAATTTAAAAATGTGTAGCAATTACATCCATCTACTTCAGTGAATAATTTGAATTTTGAGGCCTAACTCACCCATCAAAATACTTACTTTTATCAAAGGAATATAAATCTTATGATGCTATCAACAACTCATCAAGGTTAATAAGTCACAAAAAAGTCATAACATCAAATGGAAGGCGCTTCTTGAACATGTTGCCTCATAAGGTCAAGGACGGAAGGAGCAATCACCCCACCATGGTGCAGGCACCCTTGAATAAAACACTATACTGCTTCTTCAGTTCTGTTTGTTTGATGAGGGCTTAACAGTACCACGACAATGAGGGTCAAATTGTGCCTGAGAGGTTAGATCATTCTAGAGGTAGGAAGGAAAGAAAACAGGGGAGATTCGGAGAGAAAAACAAGAACTAAAAGTCAGAAAGCTGGGATCGAGAGAGGAAGTGCATGGGTGAAAGAAAAGAAAAAAATAGGGGGGGGGGGGTGGGAGAGGAGGAGTAAATGTGGTTATAGAGGGAAGCATGATGAAGGAAGGAAATGATTTTATCCAGAGGATTTTTCTGGAAGAGCTCGGCTATTGAGTTGTGGGGAGCAAGGGAAGCTCTGGGAAGGTTGTACAGGGGGCAAGCATGGAAAACGCGATGGACTGGGGAGAGCCAATAAGGAGGTGGGAGTGAGTGAGGTGGGTGTGACCTATTTTAAGACGGGTAATATGAACGTTGTCGACACAAGAGAGCTTGCAAATGGTGATTTGATCATTTTGTTCTGTTCAGTTCTGTTTCAGTTCTGTTTTAATATTTGTCATCTAACTTACAAGACAGGACACATCTATACTGAACTAATTATTCCTTCTCGTGAAACAGAGACACGCTTAAGGCAATATTATTTAAATTCAGAAATATGCAGCAATTCCATCCACTTGACTTCAGTGAATAATTTGAATTTTGAATTTCGAGGCCAAACTCACCTAGTATGCAAAAAACCAATCTCTAATCTGCTGATGTTATCTAAGGAATAGCAATTTTATACTGTGATCAATAAGTAGTTTAAAAGTCATCCAGAGTAAATTGTGAAGAATTGCTTGCATGATTTTGAATTATCTTTCACTTCACAATTTTTTGCAAAAATCGAAATCTTTTACCAACCACATCTGAAAAACCACAAATTTCTCTTGGTGGTATATATGAAACCGATGAATTTATTAGGCTAACATAAACAGGAAACTGATTTTGTCAACTTGTCTACAGTACATGTGCTTAAAAATACATCTCACCAGTTTATTTATATGGTCCATTTTCAACTGTACAATAATCCTCTTAAAGGATTAGTTCAGCAGTCAAGCATGTCCATCTTATATAAAAGAGGACTTTAAAAGAAACAAAATGGTGCAGAAAGCATTCAAATATCTTATTCTGTTAAGGAGATGTTCAAGTTTAGAGTTTGGAATCATTTCTGTAGAAATGACTGAAATCAGACTAGTTGTGATGTCATAGCCTTAACTTCTTCAAAGTCTTTATGTATTTTATCATATTTTGTCTAGCGATTTTGTGGCTTAAATGCCATGGGATATGTCAAAAAAAGTAGTAAAACTAAATCTAGGAAGGGTATTTATAATATGTATCACCTGAAGAAAGTTTGAGGAAAAATTTGTTAAATAATGAAAAAAATAAGTAAAATTTCTTTATACTAAATAATGACTTTGAAGAATCTGAGGCTGGGACATAAGGACTTTAAAGAATCTGAGGCTGTGACATCACAACTAGTCTGATTTCAGTCATTTCTACAGAAATGATTCCAAGCTTTAAACTTGAATATCTCCTTAATGGAATAAGATTTTGCAATGCTTTCTGCACCATTTTGCTTCTTTTGAAGTCCTCTTTAATATGAGATGGACATGCCTGATTACTGAACTAATCCTTTAATGGAATAAGATTGTGCAATGCTTTCTTCACCATTTTGTTTCTTGTAAAGTCCTCTTTCATATCAGATGGACATGTTTGACCACTGAACTATTCCTTTAACGGAATAAGATTTTGCAACGCTTTCTTCACCATTTTGTTTCTCGCCGACAACAACGAGTGAATACACAATTACAATGATGGGATCGTTGCCTGCGTATTCAATTATGATAGTAACAATGCTATCACGAAACGCTTAATACGACTCGGACGAGAACACATGTACGACATATGGACAGACATAACATCGACAACCAAGTCAATGTCCACGGCTTTTGATAACCAGTTGTGGTGCACTGGCGTGTCTACCCAACCCAGGCTTGAACCCAGGGCCTCGTGGTCTGTAGACAGGTATGATAACCGCTACTCCACAGTTAATAGACATTTTGTTTCTTTTGAAGTCCTCTTTTATATAAGATGGACATGCTTGACCACTGAACTAATCCTTTAACAGAATAAGATTTTGTAATGCTTTCTTCACCATTTTGTTTCTTTTGAAGTCCTCTTTCATATAAGATGGACATGCTTGACCACTAAACTAATCCTTTAAATCATAAAAGTAGAAAATGGCTTGGTCTTATCAACTAAAAGCTTTTAATTATTTGAAGATAAAACTTAACATATTTCAAATAGATTTTTCCTCAATTAATATGGGAGAATACTCCAAGAGTCCTATAATCAAATCAGGATATCATAATTGCAAGTATTGCATGAATTGCACTGGAGCTTTTAAGGCTAATATCTACTGTACAAGACACTGAGATTAAAAAAAATTAAAAAAGTAATGTGGAAAGCAGCTGCATTGCCAAATGTTTGTTTTGAAAAGCAAAGAAAAAATCAAAAGCATTTTGCTGGTATAAATTTTTTTTTCACCAAAATTTAACGAAGAACAGGAAATATTTATTTTGAGCAAAATGCAATTGCCCCTCCTACCCCCCACCCCATCTCTTCCAAGAAAAGAAAGGAGCCCATAAATCTATGGATACATCTGAGAACTGTACATTTGTCTGGGGGTGCACAACCATAAATTTAGGTAAAATATGATATGTTTCAGTGAAAGTTTACCACAGTGATAAATTGAAACATGATCACAACACGATTTTCAACTTTTGATCAGACTTAGAAACTAACCAACTCGTATCAAGGATGGAAAAAACAGACAAATGAAGTAATGTGATATGGGGCTCCACACTTAATGCAGTGCAAGAAAGCTATCTTCTTTAAACATGTGATTGTTTGAAACACCAAACAAATCCAAAGCTTGATTTTTCTTACCCCTCAAGTTTAACAAATTAAATATGGGACCCACAATGCATATTTCAACGTTATGTGGTACCCAGACACTTTTCAAAAACACATCTGTATTGATGTCAGCAATTTTTTCATACTGTAATTTAAAAATAAATCCCTCCTAAATTAATGACCTGTCGTCTTTTATTTTGATACAAATTAAATTTGTGCAATTAATTGGCTTAAGAAATATTGCATGTATTTGTTGAACTTTTTGAAGAAATGCAACTGAAATGACAGAATAGTATTTCCATAAAAAATAAGAAAAAGTTTCATATAATAATTAAAACAAGAAGTATATATTCAACATTACTTACCAACTCTGTAAAAATTCCAACAAAACAGATGCAGAAAACACTCAATCCTGATTAAGTTGTCACTTAACTGATATATGTATACAAGCAATGTACCGGTGACTGCTCACCAGACAAAAAATGTGACTGACAAATCCTTGTCACATCCGTGCACAATATTTAAGACATCCGCAAAATAACACGTACCTACGAAGACACAACAAAACAAAATAAAACTGTCCGCTTCTAAAATCGAACATCTTAAACTTCACTTCAACGAAAGAAAGATGCTTCTTTCTGATCTAGTACTAAATCTGTCATTGCTATCGATTCGAGCAGAAACTGCAAAAACACCCTCTTACAAGCTGAGCGTGAATTCAACTAATCAGGGATGCAGTCAAGAAATGAGTTGCAGACCTAGTTTATCGTGTACAGCCGAGCAAGCACTTATGAGTGAGCACTTTGTGAATTGTAAAGTTAGAAGAATTAGTCCTTAAAAGCTGATTCAATCCAATCACAGATTTTAATGAAGAATGTTTTAACTGAATTAATATTTGCAATAGGTATAATGCTGTGTAAGCAGTGGTGTAGCCAGAGGGCCCCTTTCCCCACCCCACCCCCCATCCCCAATATTTTAATCTGTCGGTTCAGATTTTAATCTGTCAGGTTCATATTGGTGCTGTCATTTCAGATTGGTGCCGTCTGTCCATATTGATGCTATTGGTTCAGATTGGTGCTATCGGTACACTTGCACCATCAACTTCATTAATATGCGTGTGGTGCAGTAGTGTTAGTTGAGACTAGTGCCAAGTGTCCAGTAATCATGTTATGAAATGTTATTTTGACAAGTGATCATAACTTTTTCAACAAAAGGGGGTTCTTTGTTATGATATATTAAACATGTGTGCGATTTTGTATTTAAATACATGAATGAAGAGAAAGAGAAAGAGGGGGGAGAGAGAGGGGAAGAGAGATAGAGGGGGAAGGTGGGTGTCGGTGGGGGTACACAATACAGAACCAGGTCATTTGAAAAGTTTGACAACATTTACACAAATTTGTAGTAAATTATTGAAAATTTTCTTTTAGACTACCCATATTTTTCAAAGAGTGACGATAAACCTAACCATGTACAAACGTAAACAATTAAATAGAACTATATTTCCACATTATGCGTTATCATGATTTTGTGTTTTGTATATGGTGTATTATAGCTCTCTTTGACATGATTTTTGACTTGTACAATACATTTTCTTACTATGCATTGTGACATACTTTTTTGCCCTTGAAATGTCAATTTTGCAAGAACTTCTGGGGGATTCGCCCTCTAGATTTCACCCATGTATCTCCTGGACCCCTAACGGGGCTTGTTCCTCAATGCCACCAGGGGCCCTTAGATGGCCCCTGATCCTACACGCCAAGAATTGACACCTTTGGTGTCACGGCGATTGCACCACTACATATCTTGTCAGTTCAATTCAATTCCCCCTCGCCCCCTTCTCATATAAAAATCATGGATATGCAACTCTGTGCAAGTGCTAGTACTGTATGAATTGAAAAGTAAAGACAAAGACTCAGTACTGTATCACTTTGGATGTCAGATTTAAGAAGTGGACCAGAGACTTTGGTTGGTGAGAAAAAACTATGGGGGCAGTAAACATAGATTGACGAGCCAACGTTAAAAGACAGACGACTGGGAAAGGGACTTCACCAAACATCGTTCACACATTCTTAAAACGCACAGAAAACACAATTACTAATGAAAACACTGCCTTGTGCTAATTTTATGATTGATAAAGAAAAGTTGACTGTGCTATGTCAAGAGGAATGGATTACACAAGATCAACAGCATGGAGAATACTGTGAGGGAATGCAGCAGTGGAGGGAGAAATGTTCTTGGTTGACAATGATCCATTTGCTACTTTTGGGAATCTACGCAATTTATTACGTCACACTTTCAATTTTGAAGAACAGTACATACATGGTAACTTAGAACAATGTCTTGAAGTTTAGGCAATGATATTTTTAGGAACATTACAGACATGGTAGCATAGAAAAATATCATACAGTTTGAGCATTGACAGTTTCTTGATGTTCAAAAGAAAGTTGAAAAGCATGCTAGTATTGAGGGATTTCATCACGTGACTTTGACTCATCTGGAAGCCATTTTGCCGAGCAAGTGTCATTGTGTTTCACATGTCTTCACACAGCTCAGTCACATCACAAGTACAACAAACATACTGCCTGCTAACCTACCTACCAGTTCAGCAAATTTTATTGTTTTTGTTCGCAGCGGCAATTTTACTTCATATTTTCCTAACTTTGTATATATTCACCGGGTATACGAAGAGTTAACATTTACGTAAACACCATCTAGTTGTTCGTTATACGCAGACAAAGCTTACATACCAGGCATAAAGTGCTCACTGCAAATCCTATACCGAAGGAAGGTTGAAAGACGTTGCGTCGTACAGCAGAAATTCACTTCGAATGTCGATGAGGATCAGATGGAAATTGAGAAAATGTCTTTTTATCCCGGCACAGGTCTATTAGTGCAACCAATGGCACAGCAAGATTCCGGCATAATTATCTTTAAAAATTATCTTATATAACAACATGCAAGCGTTTGTAAGTCTAAATAAGTGTACAGCAGACGATCGTTCTCGCCCGAAAAAATGGCGATATAAACAAAGTCACGTGACCTCATGACGTCAGCTGAAGTACCCTAATTCACTGAGTCTTTAAGAGGGTACAGGATTCCTTCTCAGTTTATTTATAAGGACTACAAAAAGATATAAAAACCCAGATATTGCTAATAATTCAGTCTAGTGCTTCCAATGCATTCATCTACACTTCAATTTCTATCATAAGGATCATATATTTGTCTGGATTTTTATATTATAATTAAAGTCATCCACTTGTCACAAATGGTCAATCGAGTTCAGTCTACTGGTCATACAATTAACGATCGAGGTATACATCAGAATGCGAAGGAACATCTGGCTTCCATTCCAACATTTCCTGCAATCAGATTAACAACAGAACGTCCTTCAAAGTATTCAAAGGAGACAGCTAAATAAAAATTGCAACATGACAATGTCGCCCTGTTTTACTCCAAATGAAATTCACGGGCTGCTGAATTCAAACCTGTAAAAAAAAGAAACGGAGGGCTTCCCTAACAAATTCTAAATTTACATTCACTTCAAAGTGCATATTGTGTTTAATTTTAAAAATCTGACAGAATTACATGTCTTAAGAATAAGAGAATCTTATTCAGACAATTTAGCACTTTCCCCTCCAGAAAATGTTCATCCCGCATTTGTATACATTTGTAGAACAATCTTAAATTCTTGAGGGTTCTTGGAAACAATTTAACACAACTCCACAGTGCCCCTGTAGGACAATTAATACAGTTAGGTAGGGGACGGGGACACTGGCGGCGTCAATGAAATGATACAAATGTCCTTAAAATTCGAAAATAATAATTATAATTTAATTGGAAGAGTAGAGGTTGAAGAAGCAACAGAAAAAATTTCCAGCATTTCTGATTTTTAAATGTGGAATAATTTACAATAGAAAAGTAGCTTTATGAAAAACATCACATAATTTCACCAAGTGTTTTAACAAGTTTTGTCCAAGATTGTAGGTCTTCAGGATGCATGTGCCTGTTTTTTTCCCTTTGGGGAGAACGTAACAAATTTTAAGGGAACATACCTCCCTCCCCCCAGCAAAGTAGCTGATAAACCCCCTAGCAGTCAAGAGAATCTAGGTATATGCTGCTATCTTTAATTTCCCTTTTAAGTTCATTTTAAGCCTCTTTCAATTTACGTAAAATCACTGAAGAAGCATGTTTGTCTTTGTGTGCTTCTGGTTAAATTGAGTCATTGATGACATAACGCTGCTTAACATGGACGAGTTTCAAATAATCAGTCTCTGTTAGCTGCTTTTCTCTCCAAAGAAATAAGAAACAATTAATTTGCATACAAATTGGAAAGTTGTTTTGCTGATGACATCACAAATTTGCATATTTAGGAATGAAGATTCTAAAAGCTGTAACACAGTCAATATTCATTCATCCGGTTTAGATGGATCTGAGCTATCCTCAAACTAACATGCATCAATCTATGTGCATAGTAAGATCATCTAAATTGAATCAGCCATAACTTAAAAATCATTTTCTAAGATTTCTTAACTATTTTCAAAATTTAAAGACTACTGTACTCTTTTCAGAATGTTAAAGGGAGATGAAAACAGGACATTTTTGTAGCTTTCCATGTAAATATTACATGTATATACATTTTATATATATATATATACATATATACATGTATATATATATATATATATATATATATATATATATATATATATATATATATATATATATATATATATATATATATATATATATATATATATATATATATATATATATATATATATATATATATATATATATATATATATATATATATATATATATATATATATATATATATATATATATATATATATATATATACATATATATATAAATATATATAAATATATGTATATATCACTATTATATACTATTAGTACTATAACTGAAGCTATGTCAGCAGTAGTGCTGTCATGATATGGCTCTATTACGTAGCGATTATCATGCAGGAAAATATATCGTATATCGCGATACTTTTCAAGAAAATTGTTAATATCACTAACGTTATATGATCATGGAGTTACAATTTACTCCATGATATGATGAACGCAAGAAAAAATTATTTGCAGATCTAGCAGACTATTACGTTCATCACGCATCATGCACGTGTTTGGTAATTCAGCAAACGTGACCATAAATCATTGAAGTGGCACATTCTGGACCAATTTTTTGTTCTTTTTGACAAGTTACATCAGCGCATACCAGTGTGTGGTGACAGAGCACGATTTTTAATCAGTTGTTTTCATGTTTCACGATTAATTTGCACGTTTTTAATGGCCTATACTTGACTTTTAGGTTTAGTACCGTAACGTTAGAATTGTAATGTACGAAGTAGCCTAGCCTAGTTGCACGAAAATTTCTTAGTTGAGTATTAATTAGTTTTTGGTATCGCAATATGTCGCGAGAGGCATATTTCATGTCGTGGGAAAAGAGATATCGCGACATCACAATAATCGATATGTCATGACAACACTAGTCAGAAGAGATATGCCCTCAAAGGTAACATTTTGGTGTAGGCTACCATGAAACGTACGAGTGAGGGGAGGGCAGGTCAGTGTTCACATTAGTGAGGGGGAAATAGAGGGATTCCCTTTTTTTTATTAGAATTCCGCCTTAACTATATTACAAAGGGTGGTATTTCCTCTTGCTTTAGCACATGACATGTGAATCTAAGCAAAGATTAGTCGATCAAACCAATAATTCCCCCTCAAATTTCAATTCCTAGTGTGAATAGTGGGGCAGGGCAGGGAAAGTTCCCCCTCTAAGAGAATTTCACCTTCCCAATTGCAAGCTTTCTTTCTGGCTGGGTGGTAAAACAATACAAGTGGTTAAATAGGGAATCTCGTCTCAAGATATTTGCTTGATCCATCACCTGTAAATCCATTACATAACGTCACTCTGCCACGGCAATTGATTGCCTTGTCTGTGACGGTGAAAATATTTTGACCAATCAGAAACATTGGTGAAAATATTTTAACCAATCAGAAACATTGGATTATAGTTGTATATGTTTTTATCTCCACGTGAACACAATATCTGGCCTTCATTACAAAATCCGCCCCTTGAACACTACTCCATCCTGGTTTTCTGTGCCTGTAACATTCTAGTAACCGCATGAACAATTACGTGAAATTGACAAGCAGTCACTGACAAAGTTTTGGGTTTCCTATTTCATTTCCACGTTACTCCTCCTCGTATTATAACAAAATTTGTGGTCAAATGATTGCGTAATACATGGTCAACTCGTTGAGAGAATGTCCTTGAAACGGGATGAAAATGACTGTGGCAGTTTTATCCTATTTCAAGGGCGCTTTCTTCAAATGGCAAATTGAAGGAAAAATTGACAAAATTGAACAAAATCTATGTTCTGTGCTAAACCAGTTTCTCAATTATATACTGGTTAACCTATAAAGGCAGGCACACCCTGGTACTAAATAACCTGATTAAGTGTCAAAACATTTAACATTTTACAAGTTAACAGCTTCTATTTTCAAAATGGATTTCTATTGTCAAAATGGACTGGAATGAAGCCTTCACATTACCATTATACTTCTTTTTTGGTACTTAATAACAATCTATGTACCAGAATAGCAAGCAAAAGTTTTGTTAGCTTTTCTGGTACAGTTTTTTTAAGTACCCAAAATGTTAGTATGGTGGTAATGTGAAGGCTTTATTCCAGTCCATTTTGACAATAGAAATCCATTTTAAAAATAAAAATCCATTTGAAAATAAAAGCTGTTTAGACTTGACATATCATTTTACACTATTTTGATGTGCATTGCAAATTCAATTGCTCCTGTAATGACCGACTATTAAATCAATTTGAATATAACAATCAATTTTAGGGTTACGAAGGTAAATTGTGAAAATTGTCAACATGTTTCTAAGTGGAATAAAGGTTTAAATTTCGTGTTTCTGTGATGAATTTACACAGTAATTTTCAGTGAGGTACTAGAGACAATAATTGTTCTGAGTGCACTTCATACACAGGCGGATGAAGATTTTATGGACAACTTAGGCTAAGTCTGTATATGACCAGGCCCTTTTGTAAGTTTAGGACTACACAAATTTTCATGAATTATGACTTCTTATGACTGACTAAAAACTCTGATTTCATGATCTGATAACCCTATAAAGTTCACTTACTCTTTCTGTGTTTTGAATTATCTAATCTAACATACTGATGGTGGGTCATTAACCCTTGGACATTAGGCCTATTCATGACTTTGCAGGAGACCAAAAATGTTGTAAATTGCAATTTTTAATTTTGTTTTGTTATTTTCACTTCCATTTTTCATACATAATATTTTTTACACCTAATTTTAGCAGGCCCACCAAAACCCCAGGCCTTTATAGCCTATGCAGCCTATAGGGTTATCTACTCCTGGCTGCAACATTGTAGGCTAGCACTCCCTATAGCTATCACTGACAAACTAACGGGATTATGCATCACCAACTGACGCCTGTGAAATGCTACTAATTTGCATAAACGTATGTTCTATGTTCTAGCTGTGACCTCTCGTGATTGTATGGAGCACGTAGATGGGCCAATGTTTTTTTTTTTTTTCTTCAAATTTGGGTGTTGCAAAAGTAAATTTTGTAGAAAATTTAGTGTCAATATGCATAGTTCTAATGGAATGAAGGTTTGATTGTTTATTTGGAAAAATCATGTATGGGGCGAGATTTAATATACATCAATCTATTAAAGGATAAGTTCAGTGAGCAAGCATGTCCATCTTATATGAAAGAGGACTTCAAAAGAAACAAAATGGTGAAGAAAGCATTCAAAAATCTTATATTATTGGGGATCATGGTTTAAAGTTTGGTATCATTTGTGTAGAAATGACTGAAATCAGACTTGTGATGTCATAGCCTCAGCTTCCTCAGTCTTTATGTATTCTATTATATTTTGTCCAGCAATTTTGTGGCTTAAAAACCATGGGATCCTCTACAAAAATATCAACTTGCAGCACGCTTGCAGCACGCTTGCAACGAGCTAACAATTTTTAGCATGCACAAACGTGCTGCAAGCTTGCGTAAGCATGCTGCAAGCTAGTATTTGGAACAAATTAGCTTGTGCAAGCTAGCAAAAAACTATCTGCAAGCTGGCACAAGCTACCAAAACTTTTTGCAAGCTAACAAATATTTTATGCTAGCTTACGCAAGCTAATGTTAGCTTGCACAAGCTAGTATTTGTTCCAAATACTAGCTTGCAGCATGCTTGCTGTAAGATTGCAGCATGCTTGCACAAGCTAAAAATTGTTAGCTTGTCCCAAGAGTGCTGCAAGTCAAAATTTCTGTAAAGGACAGTCAAAAAAGTAGTAAAACTCAATCTAGGAAGGGTATTTGGGCCACCTGAAGGTTTGAAGAAAAATAATTAAATAGTGAGAAACTTAAATTAATTTTCTTTAAAAAAAATCCATAAAGATTTTGAAGAATCTGAGGCTGTGACATCACAACTACTTTGATTTCAGCAGTTTCTACAGAAATGATACCAAACTTTAAAATTTAATATCTCCTTATTAACGGGATAAGATTTTGCAATGCTTTTTTTCACCATTGTGTTTCTTTTGAAGTCCTCTTTTATATAAGATAAACATGCTTGACCACTGAACTAATCCTTTAACGAAATAAGATTTTTGAATGCTTTCTTCACCATTTTGTTTCTTTTGAAGTCCTCTTTCATATAAGATGGACATGCTTGACCACTGAACTAAGTAAACCTTTAAAAAGGGAGGCCCGTCTCAGTTTGAACATCGTTGGTCTCTGTAAAATTGGGGGATGCAGAGCTTTTACGTCACTTCTGGTTCTGGAGCACCTAAGATCCCTATCTCTTTGTACATGTGCATACATAGTGTTGTGTGAAGATTCAATCGCATCCACGGGAAACAAAAGTTTTTGTTAGAAAGAAAAGGGTGAAAGTGAAAGTTTAGTAAAATAATACTACAATAGCAGTCACCAGATGAAAATTACATTGAGTGAAAAAAAGAAAAGAAAAAATTAGAGAAAACCGTAGGTTAAAAAAAACTATGAATTTCCATCGCCTTACCGACTGAGCTTCATAAAGCTTGGGATTTTAATTAATATATACCGTGAAAAAAGGGTCAACGAATCGTGCAGCAATTGGTTGAAACTTCAACCAATCAACAATTTGAATCGAGTTCTAAACATTGTGTCCATATGACGATTTTGCCTCTTAAACGTGGGAAGACAAACTTAGAGCAATTAATTTTTTTTTTTTTAAATTGAAAATATGAACAATGATAATTGAAAAGAGTTAATTTCTAGATTAAAAATTAAGGGTTTGTTTATTTTGAACAATTATCACTTAGTGGGAAAGAAAATGATTCTAACAAATCTCCATGGTATGAATTCAAAGTAGTTCTAAAATTCTTCTTCTTGTTACCTGATATACTGTGAATGGTAAATGGACCAAATTATTGGAAAATTTTGATCTGCACTTGAAATATTACTTGAAGGTAGGGATGCATGGGATCCAAATTTTTAGATCCGGCCGGAACTTAAGATGAAATCCGGCCAGACCGGATTTTATCCGACCAGACCGGATTTTATCCGGCCAGACCGGATTTTATTCGGCCAGACCGGATTTTATCTGGCCAGACTGGATTTTTTCCGGCCATACCGGATTTTATCCGGCCAGACCGGATTTTATCTGGCCAGACCGGATTTTTCCCTCAGAAAAAAGGTTAGCATTAACAAAATGAAATTATGGAAAGGGAAAAAATCTAAGATGAAGTTGTATATAATTTGTTAGATGGTGTAAATACCCTGTAAGAGTGGTGAATAACTACGTTATCTAACAAACATAAGTAATAACTGCACAAAAAATATTGAATGATTGCTAATTGATTTAAAGAAAACATAAAGAGCTAATACTTGTGATTTCAATGTTTGGCTATTCAACATGCTTAATAGTGCTAAAAATAGTTCTAAGTGAAGTTTTTACATTTGTCATGAAGAATGTATTTCAGTATATTTCAACTATTGTGCTATCAAAGATTGTATAGAGGTAATGAACAATGATACAATTAAGGAATGTCTATTGTTAAATTTAACAACACAAATTTATCATAGGTCCCTAAATTTGCCTTTTCAGAAGGGTGCTCCACCATACCCCTTATTGCCTCCACCGTGCCCCTTATTGCCTCTACCCTGCCCCTTATTGCCTCCACCCTGCCCCTTATTGCCTCCACCCTGCCCCTTATTGCCTCCACCCTGCCCCTTATTGCCTCCACCCTGCCCCTTATTGCCTCCACCCTGCCCCTTATTGCCTCCACCCTGCCCCTTATTGCCTCCACCCTGCCCCCTTATTGCCGCCACCCTGCCCTTATTGCCTCCAGCCTGCCCCTTATTGCCTCCATCCTGCCCCCTTATTGCCTCCACCCTGCCCCTTATTGCCTCCACCCTGCCCCTTATTGCCTCCACCCTGCCCATTATTGCCTCCATCCTGCCCCTTATTGCCTCCACCCTGCCCCGTATTGCCATCACCCTGCCCCTTATTGCCTCCACCCTGCCCCTTATTGCCTCCACCCTGCCCCTTATTGCCTCCACCCTGCCCCCTTATTGCCTCCACCATTCCTCTTATTACCTCCACTCTGCACCTAATTGCTGCCACCTTGCCTGCCCCTTATTGCCTCCATCCTGCTTGCCCCTTATTGCTGCCACCCTGCCTGCCCCTTATTGCCTCCACCCTGCCCCTTATTGCCTCCACCCTGCCCCTTATTGCCTCCACCCTACCCCCATTGCCTCCACCCTGCCCCTTATTGCCTCCACCCTTCCCCTTATTGCCTCCACCCTGCCCCTTATTGCATCCACCTTGCCCCTTATTGCATCCACCTTGCCCCTTATTGCATCCACCCAGCCCCTTATTGCCTCCACCCTGCCCCTTATTGCCTCCACCCTACCCCTTATTGCCTTCACCCACCCGGCCCCTTATTTCTTTTCAGAATATTAAACAAAATATCATGTTAAACTGTGCCTTTCTTTGCTTTGACAGTTTTAATTAATTTTTAGAAAGATGTTAGTTACATTTAAGCTAGTACCAACATCTTCTAAAGAGATAATTCTAGCTAGATTTTTCTTTACTTTGCCAAATTTTAATTAATTTTTGAAAGATGTTAGCTACATTTAAGCTAGTACCAACATCTTCTAAAGAGATAATTCTAGCTAGATTTTTCTTTACTTTGACAAATTTTAATTAATTTTTTTAAATGTTACCTTACATTTAAGCTATTACCAACATCTTCTAAAGAGATAATTCTAGCTAGATTTTTCTTATACTTTGACAAATTTTAATTAATTTTTAAAAGATGTTAGCTACATTTAGGCTGGTACCAACATCTTCTAAACAGATAATTCTAGCTAGATTTTTCTCATACTTTGACAAATTTTAATTATTTTTCAAAGATGTTAGCTACATTTAGGCTGGTACCAACATCTTCTAAACAGATAAATTCTAGCTAGATTTTTCTTCACTTTGACAAATTTTAATTAATTTTTGAAAGATGTTACTTACATTTAAGCTATTACCAACATCTTCTAAAAAGATAATTCTAGCTAGATTTTTTTTTTTACTTTTGACAAATTTTAATCAATCTTTAGAAAGATGTTACTTAAATTTAAGTTATTACCAACATCTTCTAAAGAGATAATTCTAGCTAGATTTTTAGAATAATCTCGCTGGATTTTTGTGCCAATTCGGCTGGAACTGGAACCAGACTTTTGTCACTATCCGGCAGGATAGTCTGGCCAGACCGGATAGTCCAGCTAGACCAGATATTCGGTGTATCCCTACTTTAAGGGCCTAAAGAAAGACCTTAACATTAAGTCTAGAAATATTTACAACTTTTTAACATTTCAGTATTTAAGACTAAAAGAATGCTTTAAAGAAAAATTCCCATGAATTTTCATTTTAATTTAATTCAAGGTCACTTTTTAATACAGTGGCAAATTATAATTTTAAACAGAATAAGATATGAAGATGAGGTTTTTTTTCAATTCTTTTAATACTTGAACTACGAACTTTACAAGAGAAATGTGATATTCTCAGTTGTGAATGCATTTCTCTCTGAGTGATTATTGCCTTATGAAATATTTTCCTCCATATCTAATAGCAATGACATATAATCAAGTTAGATTTGGGAAAAGTAAGAAAGAAGAAAACTGAATACTGAAAATGTATTTTTTTATATTTTTCTTTGTACGCTTGAAAATAAAAAAATAAAAATCACTTTACTGTACACTTGAATATATATATTTTTTTAACTACTTTTACTGTACACTTAAAAAATATATTTTTTTTAATTACTTCTACTGTACACTTGAAAAAGAAAAAAAAAAAATTACTTTTACTGTACACTTGACCACAACAAGGTCAAACTTAAACTTTTTTATTCCAGGACTAAAAATGCAAAAAACTATATATATTTGATTTAAAAACATTTTTTTTTCATTAAAACAATTCAATCATTTGCACTTTACCTTAAATTTTGAAGAGGTTAACTTACTTTCTGTATCCACCCCATATTAAGGTTTCGAAAGTGCAGAAATGTTGTGAAGCAAGAGAAATTTAAGCGCCAGTTCCTCACTTGGATTAAATCAATTGGAGGATACAGCATATGCCCAGAGGCTGAAATGACTGGTAACTTTAATCAGACTTCTGTGCGATATTCAAACAGAGCAAAACTAATCCCTGGGGTGTCACACAAAGAGTTAAATTTCTCAAAGATGTGGTAATGGGGATGAAAGCAGTGTTCTCATTTATCTACCGACCATCATCTCAGTGGCGCAGCCATGGGAAGGGGGAAGGGGGAGGGGAAGGGGTACATCACTTTTTCGAGAAAATTTTAAAATAGGGATAATCTAGGTTTTTTATGAAAATTTTGCTTTTAAAAATTGAAACAAAATTGGGCTAAATTTGAACACTTTGCCTCAAGGGAGAGGGTCTAGGCCCTAGACCTTTTCGGATCCCCTCACTTTTTTAGTGCAAGCTATGCCACAAGAAGGGGGGAGGGAGGGGGGTCCCCAAAATGATAGTTATTTCAGAGCAATAAATGCCTGACTCAAATTTCAAATAAGAACCTAATTTTCAGAGAAATGGTCCTGCTTTATTTACATCAGATGGTATTATTTATAATTGCAAAATCTCAGGTAAACTGGCATTCATACTATATGTGGATATCTTCTTCCTGTTGATAAAAAAAAAAATTCCACTGCACCCCACCACCGCAACTTGAGGAAACCTAATTGAATGGTTTTAAATGGTTCAGAATGGTATGTGAAACTCACTGCTACAGGCTATAAGCAGTAGCGCGCCAGAACAAATTTATTGGAGTGCATTAATAAAATTGTAAGTAGAAGTGTGTACCAACTATGGTGGAACTACTGTGCATGCAAAGCATGAGCCACAATGGCATGGGACCCAGGGGCCGCTTAAGGGCCAGTGGTGGGGTCCAAGCAAACTAATCCCTGGTGCCCGGAGCAAAGGAGGCGGAGCCAAGGGGGTGGAAGGTCTGGAAGCCCTACTTTTTGTTGTTTTGGTGGCAGGAAATTGTTTAAAAATCATGTCAAATAAACACTAAAACCATTTTGTTGTGAAATTTTCATGATTGAGGGAGAGGGTATGTGCCCTCTCAAGCGCAGGTATCCTTTCTGAGCATGATCACACACGTAAGCGCAGGTACCCTTTACGAGTGTGGACCAACAAGGGTTAATCTGCTCAAGCTAATATACTACTTGTCAGGTCTGTTGGTGTAATTTCATCACTGGCTGGGAACAGCTCTAATTTCTAATACAAATCCTGTTACCGTGACAATAGCAAAAGCAGCCAACACATTCCATCCTAGATCTGTTTCACAATTGGCCACATCCTATATAAAATTTGAGCTGGCAGAAACATAGGCGTAAAGTTATCGATCCTACCAAATCTGAAAATTTACTGATTGGAAATAAAATTTATGGCCTGCGTTCCACAGACAGCATCACAAATTCTGAACTTTTTGGCAATCATGAGATGTTTGATGATTCATAACTCAGGAACTGGTTAAGCTGTCTATATAAACTTTACACATAGGCCTAATTCAATGCTCTCATACAGAAAAAATGTAAAGATGTTATAAATACTTCAAGTAATCGTGTAATATTTATTCTCATTACATTCACAACCTTAATTGCAGTCTAATTCTTTGTTAAAGGGTTAGTTCAGTGGTCAAGCATGTCTATCTTATTTAAAAGAGTACTTCAAAAGAAACAAAATAGTGAAGAAAGCCTTTAAAAATCTTATTACGTTAAGGAAATATTTAAGTTTAAAGTTTGGTATTATTTGTGTAGAAACGACTGAAATCAGACTACTTGTGATGTCATATCCTCAGATTCCTTAAAGTCTTTATGTATTCCATCATATCTTGTCCTGCAATTTTGTGGCCTAAAAACCATGAGACATGTCAAAAAAGTAGTAAAACTGAAACTAGGAAGGGTATTTATAATATACCACCTTAAGAAAGTTTGAGGAAAACTAATTTAAAGTCAATGAAAAAAATAAATTAACTTTCTTTAAAATACATAAAGACTCTAAGGAATCTGAGGCTGTGACATCACAACTAGTCTGATTTCAGTCGTTTCTACAAAAATAATACCAAACTTTAAACTTGAATATCTCCTTAACGGAATAAGATTTTGCAATGTTTTTTCACAATTTTGTTTCTTTTTAAGTCCTCTTTCATATAAGATGGACATGCTTGACCACTGAACTAATCCTTTAAATGGCACCAGTATTTTAAAAACTCAGTTACCTTTGAACCTTGCAAATATATGGGCAGGATTTGACAGCCAAAAGTGTGGAGGGAGCCCAGCGGGCTAAGTCACAAAATCAAATTTGTCTACTAATAGTCATGCAGGCAGTGAGGGCAAAAGTGAGGGAAGCTAAGGCAGTGATATAAACCAGAACCAAAAGGTTTTGTGGTTCCGATGATTTTGTTTTCTTCTTAAGCTGATTGATTTGCAAAATTTGTATTAACTGTCAATTGTCATTGTATATCATTGAAATATTCCATGTTCCATGATATTTATTCTTAAGCCGCACCCACCATGCATAAAAATAAAAATGTTGACAATTACATTAGCATTTGGACAATTAAAAACATTATGATGCAAAAACAGTTGCTCATTTATCATATTTCAATAATTATTCAGTAAGCCCCACCTAATCATTAATATTCATTACATTACTACAACAACATTAAAACATATATGTACAGACCATGACCCAAGTGTGTATGACATATGCCATAAATCCAATATACATTGTGTTTACATCATTTAGCACTTTCACATTAAGTCACGCCTAGCATGCATATCACTGACATCTCTTGATAATATTAGCATGTACACAATAGCCAACAATATTACCATGCACAATATGATGCAAAAGGGACAGAGTTGTTTATTTATCACTTTTTCAAAATATTCACTTTAAGCCCGCCCACTTTAAACCCCGCCCATATGCATGAAATCACCACCACAAAAATTAGGGCACATCTGCAGACCCTGAGCAATCTGTGAACCACTCATGACGTGAATCCAGTTCATATCTTTTTTTAAATATCATGTGTGTAGTTGTGCTTTTTGTTTACAAAATCATATTTCGCTGAGCCCACAACTCATATTAATGAGTCAAAGGCTTTATGCAATGAACACACTAGCTAACATCTTTACTATAACAAATATGAAACAAAACAGACATGTGACTGTCAAAATAAGAGCATTTCAAAATTTTTACATTAAGCCCCGCCTACTAATTAATATCCATAATATCACCACCAAAAATGATAGAGCACATGTACAGACCATATGGGCTATCTGTGTACCAAATATACAGTTTACTGTTCTTGAGATGCCATGTTTACAAGCTCTTTTCAGCAAATCATATTAAGCCCCGCCCACTATGCATATTAATAAAATTCAATATTTTTACATCATGAACATGTACACACCAGCTAACATCTTAATTTTATGAAATAAATATGAAACTAAACAGACATGTGGTTGTTAAATTATGATCATTTCAAGATTTTCACATTAAGCCCAGCCTATTCATTAATATGCATATCACTAAAAATAAAAAAATAGGGCACATCTATGGACCATGGGCTATCTGTAAATTAAGTCTAAACCATTTTGTGTCTTAAGCCCTGACAAAATCTAAAATCTGTTGGGGTCTATATTGCTCACAACAGACACACACCATCATCACCTTCATCATGACCGTATAGGTTCCTGATGCTATCACATCGGAACCAAAAATCACCATAAAAAGATATAAATATGGCATAAATGGGGAAAAGTATGGAAACTCAAAGCAATTCCATTATAAAAACAATCCAGAATCATGGGAACATCCTTCTCACCATGGAGCTGTTATTTGGGATAATTGTTCTCACTAACAGTCCAGTCCACACTAACTCCCAATCGGACTATCTCCCAATCAGGAGATTTTTGTCATTATAACCCACAATTCATCTTTCCAATTTCAATTCTCTCTAAAGAAATACATAACAATAAACTAGGTTTAAGCCAAAGGTAGAAAAAGTGCATGTATGCAGAATATTCTAATTTTATAGGTGCAACAGAATGATGCCATATTTTCTCCATTTTCACCAGCGCAAATTTCATTTTCACCAAGAAATTTTAAAATAATCTTTAAAAATTAATCACACTAAATTCTTAAGAGCAGATTTTAAATTTTAATCACCAGCAAAATCCCAAATTCAAAAAATTTGTTACTTCCAGAAATATTAATTTCAATATCATTTTCAAAGTATACAAATTAAGAATAACAGAATTTGGAAAGTAAAAACATAAAAATGTTAATGGCTGATAATTAGCAAGTTTCAATTATGGTCACTGCTCATGTCTCGATCTCCCAATCAGATTTCCTGATCAGAAGGAGGGATCTCTTACAATTGAAAAGAAAAGAACTCTGATAATATTTATGCTGTATACTATTTTCAATTTAAAGTTTGTAAGCTCATTTTTCTCTAAGCTTATTGCCCAAGTACGTTTCATTTTTATCCAGCCTAGTTTCTAAGTTGCAGCCAATCTAATTGGTGGTTCAGCTGAAGGGTTTAATTGGTGTAAAGGACCCCAGGATATATTTCAAATCTTGATGAAATTCTTATTGATTTTAAATTCAAGGAGAAATCACATTTTCATCAACTTAGCTTGTAAATATATAGACACAGTTGTTTTATCACACTTAAGCTGATTGCTTAATTAAACTTCCTGGTTACGAAATAAGTCACACCCGCCATAGCAACGCGGGAACTAGGTGGGAGACAAACAAACCCTCAAAACCACAATCATGCATGACCAATGCATTGACATGACCAATGACATGACATGACCAATGCATTGACATGACCAATGCATTGACATGACCAATGCATTGACATGACCAATGCATTGACATGACCAATGCATTGACATGACCAATGCATTGACATGACCAATGCATTGACATGACCAATACATTGACATGACCAATGCATTGACATGACCAATACATTGACATAATGTGGCCTTCTGCAAGTTTTAATTCATTTAGCACTTCTCAGAATTTTTCAAGTTTTTAGTAAAATAAATAAACAAAATGCTGTTTGCTAACCTTTCTGGATAACGGGAATCGGATTTACAAAGCCCGTAAGCGCAATTTTTGATGCATTTGTCTGTCACTGAGCCTGTGTGCAGAAATTTGTTTTGTACAGTAATTCACAACATGAGCGTGCGCCGCTATAGCCAGCTGTACTGTACCAGTACCACTTAGGATGTTTGTACTTTTGAAGTTATGAGTAAACAAAATTTGAATGTTTTGTTAACATATTGAAAACATGTGATGTATGAACAGGAAAACCCCTCAAAATGCTATTGTTTTTCTTTATATTTTGTTCCTTTAATTTTTAGGTTTTGTTTGTTGATGTTTAACAATAACGCAACAGTAAGAGTCAAATGTGCCAATTTTAATTTTAATTTTTAAGACATTCAAAATGCTCATACACTAGATGGTAATGATATCCTCTTCATATAAGAATCTTGTTTTTCAAAGAAAATGACATAGGTTTAAAAACAAAGGTATACATAAGAAAACAGACTATCTCATTCATACATCACCAGCGTAACAAACAAATTTAAATATTTATCAAATATTTGCATAAAAATATTCAAAACTCTGAAAATGGCTAATTATTAACCCATTTTCGATGATTTGTTTTAATGGATTTCACATCAATTTAGCTAATGTTGCCTCTACCTGTCCATTATACCTTTAAGATAGAAGGAATGTACCTTTCATTATAACTTGGAACCTGGAAAAAGACTCCATGGCTCCCTTACAGAAAGATTTTTGGTGGCACATTTGAAAATTAAAGAAGTTCCAATTGTTATATATATATTTGTCAATCAAAGCAAGAATCTGTTTGTTTAACAAATAAGAGTATAAGTCATCAAAAAAGGCTATAAGGTCTAACCGATCCTTGCTCAGATAATGAAAAGTCTCATAAGTTGTTCTGCTCCTTAAAAAAAGACTAAATAACCAGGTCGGGTCTGATTTTTTCCTCTTTATTTTCTTTATTTTGAAAACCTTAGTTGTTGTGGAGTTGGTCCTTGCTCAGATTATCAATTAAGATAAAATGGTCTCACTATAAATTTGTAAGGAGAAGGACAATTCATGAAATCATAGAAATACCTACACATCAATGGACATAAGATTTTTGTTTTTAATGTAAATAAACTAGAATATGGCCAACTTTTTCATGGCAAGATAATTAATTCATGAACAGCAAAAAAAAAAAAGATGTTTCTCATCCATGAAGTTGCAGTTTGTGGAAAAATCCAGCCAAAAAATTAGATGCAAAATGACCATCTTTTTATCATGATCAGAAGCTTTTAATTGATGGTTTTGTGTTTTTATTCCCAATAATTAGACCAATCTGGGTCAAAAAAATGTAAAACTAGGGCTATAAATTTATTTCATCAGCGACAAAAATAGCATCCATGCATACAGTATATGTTTTTTATCCATTGTCATTCTATTATGACATCCAAATAGGTGATTCATCCCATTCACAACCAATTTACCAAAGCTTCCATTAAATTGCCATGGAGGAAAGGTGACACAAAGAAGGGAATGAACTTATGATACAGTCATTGTTAACATTATTTAATTATTCTAATAATTAATATAATTATTCAATATTTTCACACACTTTTGAGTGGATGGCAGAAGCATGCATCCAAATGAATTTTTTTGCAAGCATAACAACACTCTGTCTAGACTGACTTGCTAAAGAAATGAGAGGTGAGGTAGAATGAGTGGAATGGTTTGCCTGAGTGGGTAGTTAGCTCCAATTCTGTTCACAATTTCAAAATCAACATCGATAAGTTCTTTACTAACTCTGAGTGCTTTATTTCTTTATTTTTTTGTGGTGTTGGTGGTAGTGGTGGTGTTAGTTTGGGCTTTTTTATGGGTGATTAACCCTTCTTAGCCCGTCATCTTGTTATATTATATGTTATGTAGACATTAAAGATTTTTTTTTTTTTGGTAAGTTCTCATTTTGTCAAATATCTCTGCTGGTACTGCATGGTTGGACATCCAATGGTCAACAATTAAGGATGATCAGGTAGTAACAACTTTTGGTCTCAATTGGAAGAAAATAAGCTATTATCCAGAAAAATAGCAAAAACAAATCATCAAAATCGGTTAAAAATTGACCATTTTACAGCATTTTGAATTTTAATGAGTTATTGTAATAAATTGTGCAAATTATATTAAAATTTTGTTACATTGATATGGGAACACCAATTAATTTCCCTATGTTAACTTATTGTTTTTTAATCCTTCATCAATGTTATTTAAATGGGCGAAGGTTGAATATGGTCCGCAAATTAAGAGCTAGCTAGTTTTAAATCTCCATCGTACACCCAATCAAAATTAAGAAGGGGAAATACAGTCTGATGATATTCAGTGACTGAAATTTAGGACAGAAATTTTAAAAAATATTAAAGATTTTGAGCTTTCATACATAACAACTTTTGCATTAATTAAAAATTCTTCAAACTTTGATCAGCCATAACTCAAAGACTGCAGGTGCTTTTGACGTAATTTAAAGGTGCGATATCGGCATAAAGTTATTCAGTTACAATTTTTTGATTGGATGAAATTTCAACCAATTGCTATTCGCACCTATTTCGATCATATTTTTCACTATATAGATAAATACAGCGACATGTGCTAATAGGTATCCGTGTGGGTAAGGCTAATGGGTAAGGATGGGCTAAACTCCTGGAGGTGTGCTTTTGTGCCAAACGTAATGAGTTCGAATCTCCTCAATGCCACATTTTTGTCTTCGTCTTTTCACTCATTTGAATTAAAACATAAATGTTTTTAAGTGGGATAATTGCAGTTAATAGCCCCATTATTAATCTAACGACAAATTTATTCAGCTTTGTTCAACTCTGCCATGTCATGTTACCACACATACAACGTGACTATATACCTAGTCTTTGTACACACACTATATACTAGGTCTTTCTATCATTTGAACAAAAAAAGTTTGCTGCAAGTACATGACATGTATTTACTGCACCCATTGCGATTTTCTATGAGATGATGCAGCCTCTTTAAAAAGAATGTTTCCATGTTTTTTTGTAACCTTCATAAGAAAACTAACAATTTTAGAATCAATTTAACTAGCAAAAAATCATTTGTTATTTACCAGGAGAGATTCAGATTTTAAGGTTCAAAAAATATCAATAAATGAATAGGAAAAGGCTCTTTTGACATCACAGCAACACATTCTCCCGCAAAGTGTATGTATTTTAATAATCTATTATCTTTTAGTGAGTAAAGAACAATTGTGAAAAAGGTATTTATATACGTTGATGACTTTTGATAATTGTTTCTAATCATGCCATGTACATTTGCATGCTGACATCATGAATTCATCATACTTTACAAAAACATTTTTTTTTTTTTTAATCCATATATCCCGAACGATATGATATTTGATTTTTGTACCAAATTGACTTTAAAGTATGCTCTTTCTTTAAATTAAATTAAAATTAAAATCTATACCTGTCCATACACTATACCTTTAGCATATACCTCTAACACAAATTTATCTGAAACTTCATACAGTTAACACTTACTTGATCCATCTGAAAAAGCAGTTTTTGCTCACTGCCCAATGTGTGTGATGGTCAATACATACTGTATAATATTTACAAAGTTTTCTCAATTCTAACAGATAAAAGTTTCATTAAAATGTAATCATTAGTGGCCAGACAAAACAAAACAGTATTGAAACAAGTGCATCTTCTTCCATTCAGATGATTGGGTTGTAACAAGTTTGGATGAAAATGAATGATGACTGAAAGTCTTCATCAGTCGATCAGACCAGTAGAAGAATGACATGAAATTATCAATTTCTTAACAATTGCTAATATTCTGTATTCAAAAAAACAATTTTTTCAGTCAACACCTATTTCACAAAAGCTCAGAATTTTTTTTAAATGATCGTACAAAATGATTTTGAAGAAAGTGGGAACGTGATGTCACAAGTTACTTAGCCTACAGTGTGGGCAGTCATTTTAATGTACAGGGCACCGCGTGAATGTGTACAGGCGCTGCGTAATGTACAGGGCGCTGCGTAACGTACAGGGCGCTGCGAATGTACAGGGCGCTGCGTAATGTACAGGGCGCCGCGTAACGTACAGGGCTGCGTAATGTACAGGGCGCCTGCGTAATGTACAGGGCGCTGCGTAATGTACAGGGCGCTGCGTAATGGGCGCCGCGTAATGTACAGGGCGCTGCGTAATGTACAGGGCGCTGCGTAATGTACAGGGCGCCAGGGCGTAATGTACAGGGCGCGGGCGCGCTGCATGTACAGGGCGCCGCGCGTACAGGGCGCTGCGTAATGCGCAGGGCGCCGCGTAACGTACAGGGCGCTGCGTAATGTACAGGGCGCTGCGTAATGTACAGGGCGCTGCGTATCGTACAGGGCGCTGCGTAATGTACAGGGCGCTGCGTAATGTACAGGGCGCCGCGTAACGTACAGGGCGCTGCGTAATGTACAGGGCGCTGCGTAATGTACAGGGCGCTGCGTAATGTACAGGGGCGCTGCGTAATGTACAGGGCGCTGCATGTACAGGGCGCTGCGTAACGTACAGGGCGCCTGCGTAATGTACAGGGCGCTGCGTATCGTACAGGGCGCCGCGAATGACAGGGCGCGCGCGTAATGTACAGGGCGCCGCGTAATGTACAGGGCGCTTTTTAACTAAAATCAGTCACAAACAGGCGCTGCGTTATAATTTTTGCTTGCGCGATTTGGCGTAATGCACAGGGCGCCTTGAATGCACAGGGTATTTGCACAGGGCACCGCGTAATGCACAGGGCACTGCGTAATGCACAGGGCACTGCGTAATGCACAGGGCACTGCGTAATGTACAGGGCACTGCACGCTAGCGAAGTATACAAGTAATTGTTAGCACACACACTTGTGTAGGCCTGCCTCGCTGAAGTGAATGAAAATTGCGCTTAAGATACCACAAACATTAAAAAATCGGACTATTATTATCTTAAAAACATTAAGAAAAAGTTCATACCCAATCTTTGTATAATGTTGATTGATTGTTGAATTATGAAATTTGGGTTAACAATCCCAAAATAAACAAGAAAATACTTTTGTTTATCATATCCAAACTTTCATGAGGTTTTAGTGAACTTTGACCAATTGTCAATGATAATATACTATTCAGATCTCAAACATGCCTACTTCTTTTACAGCATAGTAACTTGACTTGCAGATTGTGATCACTTCACAGATACACGATCAACACAATACAGGAGGAAAGTAGAATCCTAGCTAATAATATATTGCTAATCACAACAACATCAAATACTTTCACGAACACTCGTACATCATGCCTAGGGCTTATGTACTGACATTTTTATTGACAAACGGTCCTGCATTCAAAACAACATCAAAACCTTAAGATACAAACAGTAAGAAAACAAAAAGCCATACTTAAAAAGATACAAGCAGGATGTAGGTCCAGGGTGTTTGTACACTCTTAAAAATATCATGATTAAGAGAATGTTCCAGAGTTTGGGGGGCAGATTGTTCACCATAAGTCTTGGTGTTAACTTTAGGAGAATAGCACTGTTGGATCTGAGTGAGCGAGTTGGTAGTTGTAGCCTATATGTGTTTATGTACAGCACTACGGGCATGTTGAATCATTCAGCCGTTAGTCTTGTAGTTGTGTCATATTTCTTTTATTTGTGAGTAATTCAAAATCATTTTTGTGTGAAATAAAACTTTGAATCGCATTAGAGAGGTAAGATTTTCATGATTTTCATTTATATTAATGAAAATCTCTGGCGTAAAATTCCACATGTTATATCTAAGTCTCACGACGTAGGTACAACCTGTGTCGTAAGAAATTTCAGCCATGGTGTAATATACGACAAAATTTGTCGTTAACGCGATCTCTGGTTACAAATTTAAACTTTGATATCTCTTTACTAAACTAATTAAGATGAAAAACAAGCTTAATCTGTAACATCTTAAAAGCCTGCTCCATAAATAAATGATTTTGAAAATCCCAACTGTGCCATAAATAAAAACATTAAAAACTTATGTCTACTTCATAAGAACAAAACCAAACTGTACCTGCATGCCTCTGAGAATCGCATTTAAATCACAATCGCATTCTTTTGAATTGCAAATATGTTGCAATCAATATACATTTTTTCAGATGGTAACTCATCATAGTCACAATGATTAAGTTGTAACAAGTTTGGACGAAAATGACTGATGACTGGAAGTCTTCATCAGTTGATCAGACCAGTAGAAGAATGACATGAAATTATTAATTTCTTAACAATTGTTAATATTCTGTATTCAAAATACATTTTTTCAGTCAACACGTAGTCACAAAATCTCAGAAAAAAAAAAAACAAAATCAAAACATACAAAAGAATTTGAAGAAAGTGGGATTATGATGTCACAACTTAGTCTGTTTTAAGCCATTTTAATCAGTTACAAATTCAAACTTCAATATCTTACCAAAGTAACATGAAAAAATGAGCTTTAATCTGTAACATCTCTTAAAATCCCACTTCATAAATGTAACAGGACCTATAATTTAAATCACTTTATATTTGATGAGAATAAAACCAAACCATACCTGCATGCCTCTAGAATCACATTTAAATCACAGTAAATGTGATCAAGATAAAGAAACCTTTGAGAAGATGTGACCGTTTGATGGATAGCGTATGATGATAAGAAACAAAGATTTGGAAATGCAGCATCTGAGACGGTATTGATGTAGGTCGGTTCACCAGCATCCACCTAGGATCATGTTTTAAATGTGGGTAAATCCCTCTGCAATCTCACTTACAAGTTTCACATAAACAGCAACCAAACAATTCAAAACGGAATCATTTGTTTTTAACATTTGAGGAGGTATACATATAGACTAGTATTGTAGCCTAGGCAGGTTTCCAAGGGCATATTGGAATGATTGGTGTACAACATACTGAGATTGTTGAGATTTGGGGGTGGAAGGGGAGGGGAGGGGGGGGAGGAAGGGAGTGGAGGAGGGGAAGGGGAGGGGAGGGGACATTTGCAAAAAAAAAACTACAAAATGGATATTTGATCACATTAGGAAAACCTCACACTTAATCATTTGAAAATGATAACTCCATATCTTTGTTTTAACTCTGTTCTTTACAGGTGTATGGACAGGTACATAGGAATTTACACAGGAATTAATACACAGAAGAGCAATATATTCTGTGCAGATCCAACAGTCTTGAAATGGATACAATAGCACTCATAATTTTCAAGTTATGACAAATCAAAGTTTGTAAGAAGTTACAGCTACAAATTTTTAATATAATTCTAGTTTCCAAAATTTCAAATATCAAAGGTTCTCAAATTGCATAATCTACTGTTAAATCTGGTTCATGGTTATAATAATATCCAATTTCTTGTTCACTATAGCCAACTTTTTCCATTCAAAATATTTGAGGGAAGGAGCTGAAAATACAATGAGTTAATATGAGCAATAAGTCCCATTCTGAGGTCACAAAATACTGCATAATTTATGCTGATTACATCAGACCCCTAGCTTGATTTAAAAAGGGGCAGGGTGCTAGACTTGTTGAGGGGCACATTTTTGCGCGCGCGAAGCGCTCCGTCTTTTTTGAGTAGAGTCCAGAGGCCCCCTTAAGGCTCAATCCCATGGTGAAGAAGCTCTGGGATTTTAGCTATAATTGTACCTCAGAATGAAACTATTCTGACTAAGGACCATTCATGAGCCAAACTGGACAATTGCTTACTATGCTGTCATTCTGTATCTCTGTAAGGTATTTCAATTATAATTTCAGATTATTAATTAAAAAATAATAATAATACAAAAAATATATAACAAATTAGTATTTTTCTCATAAGGGGCAGGACGGACCCAAAGGGGGCAGGGTGGACCCCAGGGGTTAGGGCAGGCCCACAGAGGGGCAGGGCGGGCCGCCCCTGTGAAACAACAAAACTAGGGGTCTGTACATAATAAATGTAAATTAAGTTTTTAAATGCTGCAAATGGTCACAATTTTAATTAGAATTTGATGGGACTTTTTTGCTGCATGGTTTGTAGTTTATTTAAAACCTTTGTTTAAGTTTCATCTTTTAATGTCCATAAACCCTCAGAAAGTATGCTGGCATGTTCTACAAGTCTTCAGAATATTTTGAACCACTTTTGACCACTTACAAATTTATGCATATCGTCCCTTCATTCAAATTTCACAGAAATCAAACCTTGCAGAAAGAAACATGATTTGCAGATGCCACATTTTTGAATTCAAATCTAATCAAGAAGCGACATAAATTGTTTTGTCCAAAAAAAATTCAACAAATTGAAAAGCTTTACAGACACATTTTGAAATAAGAATTTGTCAAAGCCAGTAACTCTATCTTAAATTAGCCAGCACAGTCTTTATGTGATGAAAGTCAAACAAAGGTTATTTGACAAGGGATTCAAAAAGCCAAACAAATTAAGTTAAAAGGAGCATTCTGTTTGCATTTGCAATTGAATGTGTTGGCAGATGCAGAAGAAATGTTCCTACACGCCAAGGAGTGAGCTTGAAGACATTCATCATTCTTCATCACTTCCATGTTGCGGAGAGAATGACCTAATAAATGTAGAGAAAGTCATAACACAAAGCTTTTTACAAACTATTGCTGAGAAAATTCTTAAACTAAAAGGGAAAGAACATGTGGATAGTTCTTACAGGCCAGATATCGTGTGGATAACAGGGGAGATGAAAAAATTACACTACGATCTTAGCGTTTCTGATTGGTCGAAATGTTTACAGGTCACCGACAAGCCAATCAATAAGTGCAATGGAAGTGACGTTACTAGTATGATCAGATTTATTGTGAATGTTTAATCAAATTTTCTGACACAAGATTCCATCTTTAACACCTAGCAGAACAAAACAAAGACAAGCAAACAACAAAAGGACAACGCACAAACTGACGGGCGCAACAAAAGGCATGGCAAAAGAAGGATGCAAGCAAGTGGATGAGCACAACAAACAGGCAAAGAAAGATTAGCGGCGAAAAAAAGACAGGCACGAAAAAAAGACGGGCGTGATTCGATGAAAAACGAACGATAAAAAGACGTGGCGTGGAAAAAGCGGGCAACAAAAGACAAGTGCGATGAAAAGAGGGAGGGCAACGGAAAGACGGAGATAACGCAAAGCAACGGAGAAGGGCGCGCGGGACTAAAAGAAGAGGGCAACAAACGGAGATGACGGAGAGAAAAGGGCGGGCTCAAGCGCAGAAACGGAGAAAGGGCGCGATGGACAGGAAGAGGGCGCGGCGACGGGGAAGGGCTGGTGAAAGAAAACGGAGGGAAGGGCGCGACGGAGGGAAGGGCGCAACGAAGGAAGGGCGCGACAGAGGGAAGAACGCGATGGAAGGAAGGACTCAACAGGATGCGACGGAGATGAGGCGCGGCGGAGGAGGGCACGACCGAGAGAAGGGCGCGACGGACGAGAAAAGGACAGCGGAGAAAGGGCGCGATGGAGGAAAGGGGCGCGATGGAGGAAGGGCGCGACGTAGGGAAGGGCGCGCGGAGGAAGGGCGGACGGAGGGAAGGGGCGGGACGGAAAAAAAAGGGCGCGACGGAGGGAAGGGTGCGACGGAGGGAAGGCGTTAACGAAGGAAGGCGCGACAGAGGAAGAACGCGATGGAAGGAAGGACTCAACAAAGGATAAGGTGCGACGGAGATGAGGGCGCGGGCGGAGGAGGGAAACGCACCGAGAGAAGGGCGCGACGGAGAGAAGGGCGCAACCGAGAAAAGGACGCGACGGAGGAAAGGGCGCGATGGAGGAAAGGGCGCGACGGAGGGAAAAGCGCGACGGAGGGAAGGGCGCAATGGAGGGAAGGGCGGGACGGAAAGAAGGGCGCGACGGAGGGAAGGGCGCGACGGAGGGAAGGGCGCAACGAAAGGAAGGGCGCGACAGAGGGAAGAACGCGATGGAAGGAAGGACTCAACAAAGGATAAGGTGCGACGGAGAGAAGGGCGCGACGGAGAGAGGGGCGCGACGAAGAGAAGGGCGCGACGGAGAGAGGGGCGCGACGAAGAGAAGGGCTCATGCAGAGGGCTGGACGGAGAGTAGGGCGCGACGGAGAGAAGGGCACAACGAAGAGAAGGGCGCGACGAAGAGAAGTACACGGCGAAGAGAAGGGCACAACGAAGAGAAAGGCCCGACGAAGAGAAGGGCCCGACAAAGCAAAGAGAAGGGCGCAACGAAGAGAAGGGCAAGGCAAAGAAAAGGGCGAGGCAAAGAGAAGGGCGAGGCAAAGAGAAGGGCGAGGCAAAGAGAAGGGCGTGACAAAGAGAAGGGAGTGATGAAAAGAAAGGGCGCGACAAAGAGAAGAGCGCGACAAAGAGAAGGGCGCGACAAAGAGAAGGCAATTGAGTTACACTGCAAGAAAACAAATGACAAAATAGGGTTACAGTAGGTTAAGGTTAAGTTGTCATTCACTTTAGTAGGACCCTTGCTGTCATTCAACTTAGTGATTCCATTTTTTGCATAGAAAAGGTCATTCACACTGTACAAGGAAGTTGTCATTCATTTAAGTAGGACTCGGTGGATGCGCCCTCTAAAATTTCTTCTTGTAAAAGTTGTTGAACTTTTTAGTGAAATCTCAAAGAATTAAGAACAGGTCCACCTTCCATAGAAATTTAGCTAGCAGCACACTAATATTTCTGTAAGGGAAGTGCCATTTTAAAGGCAGTGGCAGCGCCAGGATTTTAATGCCTGTGGGGGAAGGGGAGGGAGGGACAGCTTTGTCTCATGGGGGAAATATGCATTCATTATTTTCTGTATGTACAATGTACAATTAGTTATTCCAGGTTGGGGAGGGGGTGGGAGGAGCAGCTTTGTCTCATGGGGAAAATATGCATTCATTATTTTCTATATGTACAATGCATTTCATAATGTCTCCTGTATAACATTTGGGAGGGAGGAGAGGGAGGGGGTGGCAAAGCAATCTCGTGGGGGTAGTGCTCTTCACATGCCCCTTCCTTCTCAGCAGCCCCTCCAAAGATACAGTATAAACCAATCTTTAATGATCTTATCATGTACACCTAATTTATATTGTAGTGGTGGATTAAATTTGTAAAAGAGCGAGGAGTTCCTTTTAAGTAATCACACATTTACATATATTTTTTTGATAAGATCCGATAGCCAAAAAAAACTGTAGACTGGTCAGATTTTAACATAGACAGAAATATACACTACAATTGATGCTTTTGAATTGGTCCAAATATTTGCACATAATGGGCAAAGCCTCATAAAGCTCAACGGAATTAGTGACGTTATAGTTATGCATTAGATTTCCCAGTTACATGTCAAGGTTTGAACAACAGATTCCTTAGCTAGTCTTTTCCTTTAAAAAATATACAGTCAGACCAAATGTCCAAAATAAGGAGAGAGATTGGGCCAGATATTTCCCTATATTTTTCTTTATTTTAAAACCACGAGCAATTAAGCTCAGGTTGTACTTTCTGAAAAGTTTCCAGACACATGTTACTCAAATTACACGGATCCGCTGCTCAAGAAACCGCAAGCCTTCACTATGCTTGCAGAGTACACGACGGTAAGTGAACACTCAATCACAATGACGGGGTCTTCACCTGCGTATTCAGTTATGATAGTAACAATGCTATCACGAAACGCTTAATACGACCCGGATGAGAACACAGGTACGATGTACGGACAGACATAACATTGACAACCAAGTCAATGTTCACAATACACAATGGCCCTTTTAATTCAAGTAGGTGTTTCATGCCTGGATGACCTATCACTTAGTGGTAAGTTCATTTCAGGGAGGATAATTGGTTATATTATGAACAGTATTTAAGTTTGTGGTTTGGACTTGCAGGAACAGAATTTTAAGGAGAATCACAAATAATGTTCCCTCCTTAAAGGAGACATAAAGTCCAATATTCTAGCTTGATATATGATGGAGAATTAGAAAATAAACCAAGTACCAAAAACCCCACCATAAAATCTTATTCTATTCTCAAGCAGTCCAGTTCGTACCTTCGATTGGGAAAACAGTTTTGTTCTTCCAATCGGGGGATCCTTTACAGAAGTATCCCACAATGCATCTATCCAAATCTAAAGAATGAATAGGAATAACATAAGAATTAGACACATTTCGATCGCGGGGATCTCAACCACTGTAAAGGGTTTAAAATTTTCTTCACGATTCGAAATAATGGCTATAATTCATCTTTTCACCGTGCGCTTTTAAAATTCACTGTGCGGTTTTCAAGAAATTTTCAGAAAAGTGATGAATTCTTATTATGTGTTACCAATAGGCAGTCATGTTTTAACAATGTTTTTGAAATTATGAGAAATAATTTGGGGATTTGTGAAAATTATTTAGCAATAACTGCGTTAGTAACGAAGTTTTTTACTTTCTCGAAATTGAACATGAATAAAGAAAACTTTGTTACAAACCTTTAATGAAATGACTGATAAGCATCTATGACTGAAGCTTCACAATAAAAATGGCGGCTTCCATACATCACTGTAAGCCCAGTGCACATGCTTGAGTCTCCTGATTGGGGGACTTATTGAGTCTCCCGATCGGAGGACTTATTGAGCCTCCCGATTGGGGGACTTATTAAGTCCCTCCAACGGCGTTATGAACCGAACTGTCAAGTTATCCAAGCTTGAACAGGGAAATCTTATCATTTCCCTGGTTTGAAGTTGTGGACGCTGCCATTTTGTCTAATTTTGTTCAAAATTATGCCAATTGATGATGACATAGCATGCACTGTGCACTAACACTCATTTAAAAATATCTTTGACGTACTTTTTTTTTCAAAGTTTGACATAAAGTTCAAAGAGCTTGAATCATTAATATCATATACAAATAAATTTTCATAGACCCATGCAAATGGAAAATTATTTCTTAGAAGTTTGAAATAGATAATAAAGAAATACATTAATATTCTAATCTGTAATGTGTACGAAATCATTTTGTAGGGGCAGTATGAATAAAATGGCCGCTCCTATGTAAGTTTACATTTACAAAATTAATGTTTTAATAAATTAGAAAATATATGCCAAATAGTTGCGTACGATGTGAAATTCCTTCAGATGACTTTCATATTAGATGAAGAAAAAAAAGCCAGACTGTATGTCTCCTTCAAAGGAGCACTAGACCGAAAAGTGCGGGCATATTTTTAGGGTCCCCCCCCCCTCCCCTCTCCCCAAAAAATTAATGCTTATCTAGCACACAACGGTATATAAATTTTCTAAAACGAGTGCAATCACTTTTCGGTCAGGTCCTCCTTTAACTGTTTGTAATGGGGATGTTTGCTGCTTTTATGAGTTTCTGTTCTGGCAGAAGTTGCCTCTAGACGTCTTTTGTTGGGACGCTGAGGGACGTCTGCCTGACATTCAAAATCTCACCAGGGATCACGGTGATCAATCAAAAAACTCCACAACAAAGAACACCTTTAATTTCTACTCCTTTAATTTTTTTACCAGTCAACCGGGAGTCATTTGAAGCATCCCTTCACACTTCAAATTAACTAATCACAATAATAATGTCACTTTTTCCTTCAGGAAAGTTACATTAGTCCTATTTTTTTCTTCTTTTTTCTTCTTCAGAAGTATAATATGAAACCAACAGAACAGGAAACACAACTTTTCACCTTGGGATGAAACAGTAAATTAAACCAACCAAATTATGCCAATATTGAAAACTTCCAGATACTTGACTGTGAAATGTCAAAAATAAATTGCTATTGGGTCGAGCATAAATTTTGAATTCATTCCTGGTTTAGAGCTCGTCAACATTCTAAGCTTCAAATTACTTTGCTTGTCAGAATTTATTCAATTCATGACTTCTAGCTGTGAATTCTTTATTCTGATTCAAATACAAATCAAATATGATTGTTAATTTTCTTTTTATACTTTAAAGAAGCACTACACCGAAACATTAGGGCGCTCGTTTTTGCAAATTTTCTCAAATTTTCATTAAAACTAACCATAAGTTCAAGCACCATGTTAGCTGCTCTGGCACAAGTTCCCCCACCGAGTACATTCTTTTATTGATATGTACAGTGAATGAGTGCTGTGGTACATAACTATTGTTAAGTTGTAACTTATAAGGGGATAGATAATTCTTTTAGAGGATTTGACAAAACAAATGTTTTCATTAGGAAATAATAATAATGTAATGAACCGAGTTGGCCTGGGGTTAAAAATAAAACACAAAACGAAGATTTGGTTTGGTTTGTTGATGTTTAACGGCACCATCACAGTCAAGGGTCAAATGTGCCAAGAAGGTGTTAATAAATAATGGTGTAAGAGTTAGGCTAGTGAGGAGATGGAAGGTTTGTAAGGGAGATAAAGGGGAAAAGCTAAATGTGGGAGAAAGATTTAAGGTGAAAAGAAACCAAGAGAGAAATTTAGGTCTCAGATCTCTGTTGTTTATTCAGAACACTCCCAACAATAAATCTAATAGTGCATACAACTTTCCTTGCACATGCTTTCCTCTGTCAGCTATAGGAGAGTAATTCTGTTGTTGCTTACACTAAAACCAAAAAAAACTGCACTGATCGGGACTACAGATTGTCAATCTGTTCTGGCTAATTGTTTATAAGTTTGGGTGGGTTCCCCAAATCATGTGACTAAAGTCAGGCAACCAAATTCTAAAAGCCAAAAGTTTACACAGGTCATAGCGTCCCATGATCCAATTAACCAATGACAAAATAACAAGTTTAACTCACTGATTCCTAATGAACCACACCTATTATCACATGATCAACTATGACCAATAGAATTTGTACAAGTAGCATCTGCTAAGCTCATTTACATACCAGATGCCTAACTGTTAATCTCATTTACATACTTGATCTTCAACAAGAAACCATAAAGAAATGCAAATTAGGGAATGTGACCAGTAAGTCCCTCTTTGTATAATCTAGAAAATGCAAATGATTGTCAATAGCTTCTCTATCACCATAGCCATAAACAAGAAACTTAAGATACTTGATTATCCGACAACGACGAGTGAGCACACAATTACAATGACGGAGTCGTCACCTGCGTAATCGGTTATGATAGTAGCAATGCTATCATGAAACGCTTAATACGACCCGGACGAGAACACAGGTACGACGTACGGACAGACATAACATCGACAACCAAGTCAATGTCCACGGCCTTTGATAATCAGTTGTGGTACACTGGCGTGTCTACCCAACCCAGGCTTGAACCCAGGACCTCGTGGTCTGTAGACATGTATGATAACAGCTACACCACAGTAGGTAGATCACTCGATTACATAACCCACTAAACTTAAGTTGATCTCAAAAAATACAGGGGAGTGCATAAAACAAAATGAGGGTGCAATTAGTCTGGAAAAAATGTGGTCCTTACAACAATAAAAAGATTTGTCGAAAAATATCAAACAAACAAAACGCTGAAATAAAGCCTAGGCTGTCATAATGAAATAATCATCCTTACGAGGAATGGTCCATCAATCATTCATGGGTTTGCACAAAGTCCTCCCAAGCTTATAATGTAAATTTTTATTTAGGCTCTGTCAAGGACTAATCTGATTCGCATCACTGTACAGCAGTTATGTGTCTTGAGCCCAAAATGAATGACCTATTGGGTATAGTGTAACAGTAGCTAGTTGCTAACAAGTGAACTGTGAATAGACTATGAAGATCTTATCAGATAAGAAGGTATAGATTACTCCTGTGTTGTGTATGGTGTAACAATAGCTGTCAATGAATTGTGAAGTCTCTCGGGTTAAATTGGTGTGGATTACCCCTGATTTTGAGAAAATCGGGAAGGGGGGGGGAAGGGTGTCGGGTTGGAGGGGTCTAAGGGCCAAAAATTCTTAATGGTTTTACTGGTCCACCTGCCGATACGATATAGCAGTGTATAGTGTTATGTTGTCAGTGTAAAAGATTTTAAGACAAACTTCGATACCAGTTTTTTTCGCAAAATTTACACTGCAAATAAGATAAACATGGTCCAAGCACAAAACAACACAACAAACCTTTTCCTCCCACAATCATTTTTGAACATCTATGTCAGTTTCAGGAAAATTGAGTATCGAAAAGCATCGATAATTACTACGATAATTCACTCCCACTGCACTTGTACACAATACGTTCAATAACTTCATGCATCCATCATAATTCACAGACAACTTGAGGGTAAAGGTCACTTGAATATTCATATCAACCAAAGACAATTGCTATTCCATACTGTTGCATGCTAGATAAGCGTTCAATTTTTTGAGGGCCCCAAAAAATACGCTCTCACTTTTTGGTCTAATGCTCCTTTAATGATATTTCTATAGTTTAAGAATAAAATACTTTTAACTTAACCCAATTTTGGATATCTGTTGAAAAGATTAATTAATCAAATTATAGGATTAGTTCAGTGGTCAAGCATGTCCATCTGATATGAAAGAGTACTTCAAAAGAAACAAAAGGTTGAAGAAAGCATTCAAAAATCTTATCCCACTAAAGGATTAGTTCAGTAGTCACGCATGTCCATCTGATATGAAAGAGGACTGCAAAAGAAACAAAATGGTGAAGAAAACGTTCCAAAATCCTAATCTGTTAAGGAGATATTCGAATTTAAAGCTCTGTCGAATGACTGGTGTAGTAAAAGTCTACTATGGAAAGTTGGCGTCTTCATCATCACACTCTCAAAAGAATTTTCCCGTGAATTTGCATTTTAATATATTTGATAAAGGACAATAAACTAAGAAACAGATTGGTGAAGGAAAAAAACCAAGTGAATATCTTATTTCCACAAGAAGTTATTGAATTTTAAACATTGTTCTGTCTGCATAGAAGAGATTATTGGTCTGAGTCGTAAGTCATCATTGTGATGTCATTACAACACTTCTGTACTATTCTTCATGTATTTCTTTAAAAATTAATTCGTATTTTGTAAATGTTTGGGAACATTTTCTTCTTCAAAATTATCAAGAATAGTGTAGAATAAAAATTAGAATAATGTGTTCTTGTAACTTACAATTTGTTCTTGTAACTTATATTTGAATTATGAAAAATTGGTGATTAATTTGAAAAAATACCCAAAGATTAGAACAAGAAGTGCTGTGATGACATCATAATGATGACTTAGACCTAGTCATTTTTATGCAGGCAAGAAAAATCTTATAAAGTTTGATAAATTTTTGTAGGAAAGAGATAACATGTTTTTGTTAACAAGCTGTATCTTAAATTGTTCTCTATCAGACATATACAAAAGAAATTCCATGGGAAAAATCCTTTAACAATTTTTAATGTATTTTAAAGAAAGCTTATTTAGTTTTTTCACTTTTTAATTATTTTTCCTTGAATTTTCTTCAGGTGGAATATTATAAGTACCCTATCTAGATTCGGTTTTACTACTATTTGGGACATATGTCATGGTTTTTAAGCCACAAAATACAATACAGGAAAAAATATGACAGAATACATCAAGACTGAGAAATTTGAGGCTCTGACATCACAATTAGTCGTATTTCAGTCAATTCTAAACAAATGATACCAAACTTTAAACTATAGATAATTCTTTTTAACAGAATAAGATATTTTGAATGTCTTCTTCACTGTTTTGTTACTTTTGAAGTCCTCTTTTATATAAGATGGACTAACTTGACCCTTGAACTAATAATCCTTTAAGTGTACACTCAGTTAATCCCAAAACTCTAAAAAGTCGTTCCTTATCTAATCTGTACATATTCACACCCACTTATATTTATGATTATGAAATGAGTTCAAACGAGCCATTTGCCGACAATGATTTCATAGTCAAGGAATGTATAAATGATGGCCATTTTGCAAAACTTTTAGTTAAAGCTTGAATAATTATTTTCATTGGTGTTTTAAACTTATCATTGATTGAAATAAGGATGAAATTTATAGACAAAAAGAATGTTACAAAACTGAAAAATTTACACTATGAATTGCTCCCATGCGATGTGGGTAATCACTCTGGCGACAGAGTGATTTTTGACTATGTGATGTAGAATTTCCTTGTACATATCTTTCAAATAATATTTAATAGTAAAACCTGCCAAACCAGTCAGTAGTACAGCAAATACAGACCTATTTCTTTGGCCAATGTAACTACAGCAAATGCGCCACTGATATTGGTGTGTTTACATATCACCTGACAACAACACTGCCCAGATCGATATACAAATTATGGACTACACATACCCACGTGCATTCATGTTTGCAAGTGTTGCAAACTTAGCTAGCCTAACATATGCACCTAATTTACACTCAGTGAAAAGGATAGGCTACATGACCATGATTAACTCAGGATTTAAAGTGAAATTTATGATCCATAATCTGGATGAATTTAATATGTAAATTAATTGAAGAATATAAGGGTAACATTCCCGAACATAGATTAACGGAATTAGGCCTAGACTCAAAATAATAAATCAAAGATTCGGAATCATGAATGGCATGAAAAAGAAAGAAAAAACCTTAAGGTCTCTACTGCTAAACGACGCAGTTTGAAACTCCAGGTTGAAAATTAAATCCATCTTGGGTCGACGTTATGCTCTCACATTACCAAAATTAAACCTTTTCAACTAGGGATTACCATTTAAAGTATGATTTATGTCCACTCCTGTGTAGTAACACTATAGGCCCACACTAAACTCCTCGGAAACGATTAAAACATAACAATTTTGGGAGAAATGCACACTTTTCGATCTGCCCCCTAAAAGTTTTCGCAACAAACTGTTTTCCATATCAAAATGTGGGGCCTCTTCATAATCTTTCTGAATAAATCTCACTTAAATTTCAAAATCAGCCAACCCAGTCAGGAGCACGGCAATTATTAGCCTCTTTTTTTCCTAAAAATAAATTTGCTCCTTGGGGGGAAAAATTACCCATAAACAGACAAGAAAATAAATCTAAAGTTGTTATCTAAGATTAACACAATAACAAGCCCAGAACTACTTCAAAAACAACCCTGCTTGGAACGGATTTCATCATACGGCTCCGCTGAAGTTGAGGTACCTATTCCAATATAAAATTACAATTCATCAAAATGATCGAGGGGCGGGGCTTGTCTCGAAGAGAATGACGTCAAATGACTCATTAAGGTTTGAGTATTGACTGCACATTGATTTGTTCCGAACCATTCAAACCCTCTTTACACTTTTTTTCACCTTAGGTTTCCATTTTATCACATTTTGTCATAACATCAATAAAAAGGGAGGTAGGTAGCTCAGTAAGCTGAGCATAAGACTGAGATGCTGGAGGTCCCAGGTTCCGAGTCCAACGGCGATTTAACCAGCGATTTTTCCATAGATATGCAGAACGATTTACGCTGACATCAAGCACAGAGGTTTGTCTTCTGCATCACGTCTTCTTCCCCACGCAACCTTTGTGAAAAGTGGTCAATGGTTAGGTGGCGCTCACTGTCCTTCAGAGGGGATGTAAAGCCGTCGGTCCTGATGGTAGGAGTTTCACCTCCTGCCTGGTTCTCGGAACACTTCTTAAAAAGAGCAGGGTGTTAGCCTGGCGTTCATCCACTTTCCATCCTGGCAAATTCATCGGGTACACACTGAAAACAAGTCATTGTGACATGTGTGTTTTCCCTGGCATATGCCCAAAAGTGGAAAGAAAAAAAAAATCAACAGTGAATCTTTTGCTGCAGTAGAACGATTTCATTGATCAAAAGTGACAGTACGCTATCACTTAATAAGCGACAAATACCTTTCTTATTTCCCACTATTTTTCAGCTTAAAACTGGCATTCACCCCCTAATAAAACCATGAGCTAGCCTACTTGTCAACCTGAGCTTGCTCAGATGAGCTCGTCGTTATTACAGATGAGGTCTATACTTGCAGTGAGCTCGAACAAGTTCGTAATAGTTCCCATTGCAAACTCACTCATTTCAAAATTACATGATGAATATCTGCTGCAATAGCTTTTCAGTCCAAAAACCTCAAAGCCTACAAGGTTGAACAAAAACATCACTTAAAATCACTTATCAATAAACAAACAAAACCTTTACTGTTAAATACCATCATATTTGTAAATTATTACTTAAACTAGCCAGACCCTTTGACCACAGGGGAATCCCTCTGTCTTGTGTTGAGTGTGAAAGTCAGTGCAGCAGCAGTGAAACCTGTTTATTATCAATGTCAGATTATGACCATGGAAAGTGAGAAGAAGTGTGTGGATTGTAGAAATAAGAAATCCCTGGTGCAATTACTAATTACTTGTGATGGATTGTGGTTTCTTTTGTGAGCGATACGATACAAAAATATAGACCCCTCTCCCTCCCGATTTAAGATTTTGTCAGGACTTAAGACACAAATTGTATTGTGAGGTTTAGACCTATTGACAAACTAATTCATTAATTTAGGTTCAAATTGTGAGCTTGCGGTGATTGCTCATGGCAAGGTCAGGGTGAGGTCATCGCAAGCTCATAATTATAGGTTCCAATTGCGGGCCCATTTCAAAAATACAACTTCATAGTGAATCGATTACAGGCTCATATGGCATGCTTGTAGTAAGCTCATGGCATGCTCGTAGTGAACTCATGGCATGCTCGTGGTGAGCTCATGGCATGCACATGGTGAGCTCATGGTATGCATGTGGTGAGCTCATGGCATGCACATGGTGAGCTCATGGCAAGCATGTGGTAGGCTCATGGCATGACTTGTGGTGAGCTCATGGGATGCTCGAAGTCATGGCATGCTCATGATGAGCTCATGGCATGCACATGCATGGCAAGCTCATGGCATGCTAGTGATGAGCTCATGTATGCACATGGTGAGCTCATGGCATGTTCATCATGGCATGCTCGTAGTGAGCTCATGGCATGCTAGTGGTAAGCTTATGGTATGTGCATGGTGAGCTCATGGCATGCATGTGGTGAGCTCATGGCATGCTTCGTGGTGAGCTTGATCATGGCATGCACATGGTAAAACTGTCATGGCATGCTCGTGGTGAGCTCATGGCAAGCTCTTTCCAATTGTATGCTTATTTCAAAATTGCAACTTCATACAGGTTCAATTGCGAGCTTATCATAACAAATTGAACTTTTCAAATGCCCCATATTTCATATAGCCTACATATATCCTCAAAACGGCTTCAATAACAGGTTAACAGAACTAGATCACAATACATGAATGAGGATTAATTTCATTTCTATACAAAATGCACATATTAATTGCCATAAGTAATAAACAAAAAATACAAAAGCTCTTCATGTTTCAAGCAGAGAGAATATTATGTAAGACATTATATTATGTTCATGTATACTTATTTGTATTTCTAATGTTATATGTAAGGCGCCTTAAGCATCCATTAGGATGGATGTGTGCACGTTTACATCTTATTTATTATTATTATAATAAACTGCACTTACCTGCTAGATTGTGATTTTCCTTCAAGGCTTATCCGACAATTGAACTTATATGTTACCGTCCTTATTTCTTCACAAAATCAAATAAGATCAAACTGAATCCGCACTTGATTTTAAGATGAACCTATTGTTACCAAATGCAACATCACTTCAAACTTACTATGCTCAAATACAAAATAACTGTTCCTCCGACTTTTCCTTATGACACAGGTCAATGACCCCTAATACTTCAAATCCACATGACTTTCTCTGAATAGTTTTATAATGATCCTATGGAAAACATTGCTGTCTTGGGGCGACTTTAAAGACACTTGTTCAATCCAAAGTTGACTGCGAATCTCCAAGGAGTGCACGGCATAAGAGCCCTTCAGGGGATAGATAAGCTTGCTCCTAATGACAAAAGTCTGATGAATAATACACTAACATGGGATAACGTAAAAAGACAAAATTCTACGAAAGTATCATGTCAATTAAAACAAGTGAAACATCTTCCACATGTCCTAAAGTAAGAGAGGCAAGACTAATTTGAATCAATGACTAAATATTTGACAGCTCGTTGGTTGTATAATTTGATTTTTTTTACACCATTTTCAATCTGTCTGAGACTGATCGATTCCTATTCTGCAACAAATCACCAAATATCCTCTACAGTGTGTGTAGTGTTCTCTGGCAAATGCATAACTAGTGCAAATACACAATTACAAGGAATCATTTTCGTACGGAATCCATCAAATTCTATTCTCAGATTTAGCGGTATTCAATATGACATGTAGTGATTACAATGTGACAATTATGCACGCTGTTATGAAACTCGGGGATTGTATCGTGACAATTATGACGTCTAACATGACAGTTGGTGAGAGCGTCGTGACACTTATGACATCATATATGATTTCAATATGAAATTCAGTCAAATTCAACAGCAACTGAATGGGTAATGTGGTAATGTGTGACACTGAGTGGCAGAAGCATTTAACACTGAGTAGGATCTTTCCTCATGCCGAAAAGTTTCTCTTTAAGCCTACCTGCACCCGACACCTGAGTTAATCCTAAAAACTCAGGTATGACAATTACCAACACTTTCTGTTGAGTGTATTGTGTTTCCACTTCAAACAATGATTGTTTATCTGCCATTCCCATGCACACCACAGTCAAGTAGCCCAAGTGTATTTGTGTGTATAAGATTACACAAAGCCAGAGCTGAATAATCAAGGCACTTTTGTGATTCAAATCACTCATCCGTGTTAGAAGTCTTCGTGGTAGAAGTTTGTTTTCAAACTGGTAATAAAAATAGTTGTGTATCATAATGCCTAAGGTAATAATGTGCATTAACTGTGAATGATTGACAGACCATTTCTCCTAAGGAAAGATATTGCTTCATGCTTTCATAATAACTTTGTAACTAAGCTGTGTAACCACAGGGGGGGGGCCTTTCAACCCCCAACCCCCCACACATACTCTTTTCAAAAGTAACATTATCAACATCCTTTGGACCCCCACTCTTTGGGCGTCAAAAAGTCTTGGTTAAAACCTATCCACATCCCCCCCCCCCCCTCCTACCCACCCTACACCACTGGGTCAGACATTTAATGGCAGCAAAGAATGTAATTCAAGCAAAAGCTTAAATTTCCTTCCCTATAACTGCCACGGGTACTCCACTTCATTATACAAACAGCGTTTCCTTTCTATAGAGTGTGAAACATTTTGGAAATAAGTGTAGTTCATGTTGCTATACAGTCACACACTTTAAGTAATTAAGGTACAAGAATTAGAGGGAAACAGGAAGACGCTGTGAGATCTAGCTGCCAATATTATAAAGAATTTCAAAATATATACAAAAGCTTGCATGATTTTATAATAAAAAAGAATTGCATACAGTGGCAGTCAACCCCCTCCTTCCCTTTCCCCCTCTATGCTTTTATTCCACCACCACTGCTAGCATATATGTACAGGGAAGTAGAAAATGCAAAATTATAATGGAATTTTAAAACATAAAATTGCACATTTGCTCACGGTCCGTTCTTGAGTGCAGGTTTAAGACCTATATATGATCCTATTGCTAGTGTACACACTTGCATTTCTCTTAGGTCTATTGTTATTTTGTCAAGTCTTTCATGTATCTTGTTTGATTTTCTGTTTATTGTCAAGACCTTGAAATTAGAAATTAAAAAATCTGGATGTCTTACATCCCTGTAATGTATTTAATCACATTTGTGATATGAGATGATAGTTCATTCTACAGCATAGCATAGCAAGGTTTAACGCCCCGAAAGCATCCAGTACTGGACATTATATCAAGACAGCCACGGCTTTTGACAACCAGTTGTGAGCTCACTGGTTGCAGACTCACCGAGATATCCTCACATCTCATTGTAGAGACCTTCATTAGTTGTTCTGCTCCTTAAAGATTCAAACAGTCAGACCCGACCTGATAAATAACCAGGTCGGGTCAGACTTTTCCTCTTTATTTTCTTTATTCTGAAAACCTTAGTTGTTGTGGAAGTTGGTGCTGAGTATCATATTAGCAATGGATAAAGTCCTTATTGTGTGGTTATTTTAATTAAGATAAAGTGGTCTCACTATTTGCTACAGTAAGTTTGTGGTTATGTTGCTGGGACAAATTTTTAAGGAGAACGACAAGTCATGTTATTTCATCAATCTGACATGCCCTACATATGGCTAAGTGGACTAATGAGTATTTTCCGAACCTGAATATCATTATGAAAAGAATTACATATTTTCAATGACATAAAGATAATCTGTGATAATCTATCAACATCACAGTCAGTGATACATGCAAATGTATAAAGGATGTCAATTTCACATTTGTAAAAATCATGTTCATGAGATAAATTGTGTCAACTACCACTATTATACTAAAAAAAAATCATATTTTCTTACTATAAAATATAAAGAAATTTAAGGACTTTGATTTTTAGGCATGTTCACAATTACACAAATAAGTTACATTCAGTTGTACCGCAAGGGGTTTGATATTGGGAAAGGGGGCACAAACCTTTTTGGCATAGAGCCAAGAAGCCGCCTGGGATCCATGGAAAAGTCCAATTGGGGGTCCTGGGGGCAAAGCCCCGGGAAACCTTGCATTTTCTAAGTTTTAAATACCCCTGAAAGACTCTGAATATGTGCAATACATGTCTTTTAAAACTAAATTAGCATGATTACAAACATTCTACTACAGCAGCATATAATTTTGCAATGATACAGACTACCCTCCCCCCCCCCTCCAATTTAAAAAAGGTCAAAAATAGCCATTTGGGGCAAAATACACATTTTGACAAACCCCCTCCCTTCCCATTTTTTTAACATTTATATCAATGACATTTACTTTTTTTGATATCAAGACTTTCTTTGTTTTTCCATGACATTAAATCAGATTTTTCTCACCCCATCTCCACATTCCACATGCCTCTGTACCTCTGCCAGATCTCTACATAGCCCCCTACCAATCTGGGAAACTTTGAAGAGTGAAGGGACACAAATTATGAAATGTTTTTTTTTTTTTAATCCGCTTGTGATTAATGACCTTTTTGTGGATTTTGAGGAACATTTGGTTATGCCAATTAAGAAATTTTAAAACTCTCCCACCCCAGTTTAAGACTCTTAAGGCTGTGCATTTTGGTTTAGTAGCCTAAAATTTTATAATGGCCAAATTTCTGTTCGTTTAATCGTTTCAACGGAGTGGTGAAAAAAGAATTGAAATTTGTTGCGGAACTGGTTCTATTCCTACAATCACCACCACATAACCATCGCAATGGCCCTCCTAAAAATAAGCAAGGAATGTCACAATCCTTGAGTAGGGGCCTGATTAAAAGTCTTCAAATTACCCATAAGGCTTAAAAAGTAATGATCCATGGTTGGAATCCACTTTAAACAGATGCAAAAATAACATACCAGCAAGTAAATTTGCAGTGACTTACAAGCATTTTGAAATGTTTTCAGCACTTATGACTGTGCAGTAAAAGATTCTTAAAGTGTGCCACCCCGTGACCCTCAACCAGCTATATTGTAGAAAAATATTCTAACCCATTTCTATTTCCAAATGTACTACATTTATACAATCCTCTTGGAAATGGCGGTGATTTTGCGAACCCACACTAAAATCACGGCAAATTTGAAACATTTGTGTTCCTTTATTTCGCAATCTTTTTTTTCCTTTTTTGTGCAATCTAATTGACTCATCAAGTTTGAATTTATTTGTAGTGACAATAACAATCAATAAAGCTATTTTGTCTGTGTTTATCTGGGTCAGTTTTACAGCTTGTAAAACAGGTGTAAACCTAATGCAGATTTAGGCCTGTTGTTAATCGGGTCTAAGCCTCCACATTAAATAGCTCTTATGATTCGGGGAATCAAAGCCACATAAAGCCCCATGCATAGCTAATTAATATGAAATTCAACTCCTGCCTTAAGAGGGATTTGTCTCTTTGTTGATTGATCTCATGTAAAGATTGGTTTGATTAGGTTTGTTGCATGATGTTTAACTGCAACAGTCAGAGTCAAATGTGCCAAGAGGGTATTAATAAATTATGGTGTAAGAGTAAGGATAGTGAGGAGATGGAAGGTTTGTAAGGGAGATAAAGGGGCAAAGCTGAATGTGGGAGAAAAAGTTAGGTGAAAAGAAAGGGGTGTGTAAGGTTACGTGTAGAAGGGGAGGAAGAGAGATTATATGTGGTGAAGGAGGTTGTTGTTGCAGAGGAAGTTGATGATGTTTGAGGAAGAATTGTTTTCGAAAAGGTCCGAGATTGAGGAGAGAAGAGATCTGGAGTTCTGGTGAAGGGGACAGGCTAAGAAAATATGCTTGATGGAGATATTGATGTTGCAAGTACGGCAGAGAGGGGCAGGGGAGCCGGGTAAGAGATGGGAGTGAGTAAGAGAGTGGCCGAGGCTAATGCGGGTGATAACGAGTAGTTGAGATGCTGTCGGGTAACCTTGAGGAGAGGGTGAGGCCAGGACAGGCAGCGGCGGCTGCAGAGGAGCCTTCCCGTGTGAAGCCGTCAGTGAAGAGAAAGGAGTAGTCATGGAAATGTAAAGATTGAATTGTAAAAGTCATTGAATGAAAGTTTTGTGTGTGTTTGAATTGTTATTAATTTTCAATGGCAGGTGTGCATTGCGAACGTTTAAAGTTTTGGTAGGATTAGACTAAACATTTAATCAAAGATTCGTTTGCTTAAATGTTTACATGTGTAATTGTCACAGCCTAAAAGTCTCCCATTTGCTTATGCAAGTCATTGTAATGCTGAGAAGGATTTATTCAAATATTTCTTAAAATCATTCAGCACTTTACTAGGATTAAAGGAATATTCCCGTAGTTTTTTTGTAAAATCTCATTTGAAAGAGCATCAATCTAGAGCCATTTAGTACAAAAATCAGCTTAATATTATATTCCGTTCAGGAAATACAGATTTTTAAAGATTTCCCAACTGCATTTTAAAGTTTTTTTACAGTATGATAAATTCGTGTTTGATGATGTCATAGAGGCAATTCCATTGCAAATGTTGATGTATTTCTTTGAACGTTAATTGGTTGTTTTCTGTATGATTAGAAAAAAAATTGAAGTATGGTATATTTGGCAATGTATATAAATACCTAACTTTCATCAATCTATTTTTCTAGCAGATTTTACTAATAAAAAAGGGTGATGGATTTTAATGAAATACATCAACTTTGTGAGAGAATGTGTTGCTGTGATGTCATACTGTGCCTTTTCCTATTCGTTTATTGGCATTTTTTGTGAACCTTAGTATCTCCTAGTAGGAATAACATATTGAAATGAATTTTGTACTAAATTGTTTCTAAAGATTTTCTCTTTCGTGTGAAAGGTTACAAAAAAAAACATGGGAATATTCCTTTAACTGCAAAAACAAACTTACCTTCAATTTTTTCCATCTAAGTTGTTTTGAAGCATTCCTCAATTTACATAGCAATGCAGCAGGAAATTGCATCAGTGTAAATTCAAACATCCATCCATCTCCTGCAAAAGGAAGAACGACTAACTGGTAACATCTTCCATTATTTTGTGAAATTAATGATGCTTCAAGTGTTATATGACAGTGATGCTGTGACTATTGAGGGATGCTCATGATGTATATGCAAATATAGATCCAAAGAACAAACTTGATCAAGTGTGGTCATGTAGGAGATAGCCTACGCAAATATATCATCCTCACTGTACTCAGGGATATCTCCTTGCTCTACTAGTCTGTACATCTATGAATGTGCTCAGGGGTGTACCCGGCCATTTGGATTGGGGGGTTGGGGTATGGGGAGTTGGGGATGGGGTTTTGGGAATGGGGGTGGGCGGGAGTTGGGGATAGGGGTTAAGAGAGGGGGTGGGGAGATAGGGGTTGGGGATGGGGTTGTGGGTGGGAGGTCTGGGGAGATGGGGGTTTAGGGATGGGGTTGGGGATGTGGGAGGGGGTGTTGAGGGTGATGGGGAGGGGGTTGAGGGGTGGGTGGGGTTGAGGGTTGGGTGGGTGGGGTTGAGGGTTGTGGGTGAGGGTTGGGTGGGTGGGGTTGAGGGTTGGGTGGGGTTTAAGGGGTGGGGTATGGGGGTGAGGAGGGATGGGGGTTGAGATGGTGGGGGTTGAGGGGTTGGGGTTGAGAGGGAAGAGTGGTTTAGGGGATGGGGGTTTGGGGTGGATGGGGGTTGAGGGGGGTGGGAGTTTAGGGGAATGGGGGATTGAGGGGGGGGGATGGGAGTTTAGGGGAATGGGGGATTGAGGGGGGATAGGGGTTGAGAGGGGATGGGGATTAAGGAGGGATTGAAGGGGGTCACAGAACAAATATTGCTAATGGTAAAAACATTTCTACTTTTAAAATAATGTCCAAATAGTTTAAACTGTTCAGAGACTATATTTTACTAAAGACAAAAACAAAAGCATTCTCTTAAAATTTGGACCTTTTAGCACAAAATTACTGCACTTTTTAGCCAATTTTCTTGACTTCTCACTCAATTGTTGTTGGGGGGTCAAACAAACAGGATGACCCCCCTGGCTGCACCTCAAATGGCACAGCAAGCCCCTTGCTATAGTCCCTTAGACAAAAATGAAGTTTCAATTGTTCTCCATTCCCTCCAAAAGTGTTGTGGAAGGGATTGATAGCAGGGAGTTTTCTTTCATTCAAACTTCAGGTTAGACAGACTTTAACAATTTTAACTATACTGTGTGCACCTAATTTTCTCTTTACATTAATTTATACCTTTTAGAACATATAGAATCAAATATACCATGTAATACATCTTTTAGCCAATGTATGTTCTAAATACAAAAAAAAAAACTAAACTAAAAGAGTACACTTTGTGAGTGAGGCCCCTGGGCTAGGCCTCTGGTAATCTAGGCCACAGCATCAGACAAATCAAAGTTAATCAATTAGCAGCATGGTGGGAATTTTTTCATGATGCAGAGCAATGAATGCTTGAAAAGAACATTGATTGCCCATGAGAATAAGTTGAATTGAATCACTTGCCAGTGATTAGTAACTTGGGTCTCAGTGGGAATCATTCAGAATAAATCTTACCACACATTCAACGGCAGCATAACATGGCAGCCATAAGCATGATAATTTCCACACCAAAAGTGGGGTGGGCAAAATCATAAAATTGCCCTAAAATGCAATAAAATCATTAGATAAAAAACAAATATGGGGGAAAAAGTGGTGGGAGCAAAGCCCAGGAGCAAATGTACCCCCAAATCCCGCCTATATATTATATCATGTAATGCATCGTTTAGCTGATGTATATTCTAAATACAAGCAAACTAAATTAGTACACCTTGTGAGGCCCCCGTGCTAGGTCTCTGATAATCTAGGCCACAGCATCAGCCAAATCAAAGTTGATCAATTAGTAACAAGGTGGGAACGTGTAATGAATTTTTAAAAGAACATTGATTGCTTGTGAGAGAATAAGTCAAATTGAATCACTTGCTTAATGATTAATAAACTTTAATAATTCTCAGTGGGCATCAATCAGAATAAACCAAATTTCACATTCTTGGTCTCACAGAGCATTGCATGGCTGGGTAACGTTACCAATTTTATTCATTACATGCTGAAAAGTTTCTCTTTAAGCCTACCCACACACCTGCCACCCGAGTTAATCCTGAAAACTCCAACAATTACCAACCCGACTTCCTGTTCAGTGTATTTCGTTTCCACTCTAAACAATGATTGTTTATTTGCCATTCCCATGCACACCACAGCCAAGTAGCCCAAGGCTATTTATGTGTATAAAAATCACACAAAGCCAGTGCTGAATAATAGAGCTGAACAATGAAGGCATTTTGGGGATTTAAATCACTCATCCGTTAGGTGTCTGGAGAAATTTGTTTTCAAACTGGTGATAAAAATAGCTGTGTATCATAATGCCTAAGGTAATAATGTGCATTAACCCTGCATGAATGATTGACGGACCATTTTTTCTAAGGAAAGATATTGCTTCATGAACTTCTCAACATCACAGACAATACAAAATTTAGATTGTTGGTAATACCTGCTAAAGATTTTCATTTTGTCACTTTAAATTATTTCAAAACTATACCCAATGATCTTAATTTGATATAAAAACTTCTTATTTATTCTTCATCTAATAAAACTGATGAATTAAAAAAATGTATACACACAGTAATATTGAAGCCAATTAAGTTAAATCAATTAATTTTGGGAAAACCTTACCCCCCTCCCCACACACACATCCATGCTACCAATTGAGACAGTGTATGTAGAGCACAACCAGAGGGGTAGGATATGGGGACGACTTCCCCTCCCCTCCCCAAAGAGGATTTCTTCTTCCCAGTTGCATGCTTCCTGCCCTGTTGGGAGGTAAAATTGGAAAATTATTCAAATAAAATTGAAAACATTGGTAAAGTTGAAGGGAAATTTGTTAAAATCATTGAGAATTTTTGTCAAACTTGTCAACATTTTCCAAAAGTTGACGAATATTGGCAACATATTTTCTGATAAAGGAAATTTCTCGAAAATGTTCCAAAAATTAAAGTAAATTGTCAGGAAATGAGGGAAATTTCTCAAAAATGAGTACAATTTTCCAACAATTAAAGGAAGTTTCTTGAAAATTGAAAAAAACAGCTAAAAATGAAGGAAATTTCTGAAAATCTTCAGATATTTCCTGAAACTTTGACATTTCCTCAAGAGGATCTTGAACGTTGATAGAAACTAAATCTAGCATTGTAATTTTTCCTCTTCTAACGGAGACATTTTTGCAGGTCTTGCCCTCAAGACACTTCCTAGCCCCTAGGCACAACCCCTTTTAAAAAGAGATTTCTAGAGTGGTCCATTCTTTGTGACTCCATCACCAATAAATACCCATGTCACGAAATGTTTTTTTTCTTATTTATGTTGCAATATTGATCACCCAGTGTATATGCATTTAAAAGTCTACTACCCGTAATCAAGAAATCATGGTTCGCATGCCCATGCAAATTGACACCAATATCATATGACCCGGCCAATTATAAAAATGGCATCTCACACAAAGTCCACATGGCATCCCATTTCCCACATTTAATCATTTTGTAGGGTTGTGGAGAACAGGTGCGTTAGTAGACCATTTTGACTGTGGGGTGGGTGGGGGTTTAAAAATAAGATTTACCAACGGCCTCAAATTAGCATCACATCCCCAAAAAAATGCCTCAAGATCACTGCTCAAATTGGCATAATTGGCCGGGCATGTAAAGAATAAAAAAGATAAGTTCATGCGCGTGTCAAGACTTATTAACCACAATTTGGAATTAACTTTACCCAGATAAATCATATTGTACAGTGGAAGAGGTAATCCATTTCATGCTAATGTCAACATTTGCATGTAGACCTATTGAAGTAAATAAGGTGCAAAAACCAAAACTAAGAACATTTGAAAAAGCTATCAATTTCACATCTGGTGGGGCAACCTAAATATTTGATTTGATTTGATTTATTCATTTTACATTTTCATGCATATATTACAATGTTTATAATGAAAACACATAACAATTTTCTGAGAAAATGGTGGAAGGGCTTAGAAGCCAGAGCTTTTACAAGAAGCCCACCGTAACTTAAATTAAATAATCAATTACAAAGGAAATGTATAGAAAAGTGAAATTGTGATAATAAAAGGAAAAGAGGAACCCCTCCTTCCTCCCCCCCCTCCCAACCCGGTAACATAAAGAAGCCTAGGGGAAAAGTAATAAAGTGGTTCGGTAAAAATAGATAAGACTATAGATAAGATATAATCATTAACTAAGTGGAGATGAAAATATATGAAGGTAAACTAGAGTTAGTCATATTTAGATATAAGTGTCTTTTCTAACTTATCAGAAAATAATCTTACAGTTTTTATGTTTTTATAGAATCGCATATTTGATTTCAGAGCTTAATACCATTAGATACAATGGAGCGTTTGAAAAGGTCAGAATCTATGGGAAGAGAAAATAAATGAAAATAAATAAATATTCAATTAAAACAAGTGTATCACCTACACAAGAATCGAATACCAGGCATACCTTTGTGATTATCAAAAGTCCAGCAATAGGGCCTAAAAATACATTGCTTGTTTGCCCTTTCTTGTGGAAAATTGTAAGGGAGGAGCGGGCAGAAAAAAAAGTTGAAAATTGTAAGGGAGGAGTGCATGGGCAGGAAAAAAAAGGTTTTTTTAATTTTATCTTTTTTTTCCAAATTGGACCTTTGTAGGGATACAGTCTTCATCAAATGAAGAAGTTAATAGCAATCTCTCGACACAAGAACACTGCTTTTTTTTAGTCTATAAGTTCAGGGAGCTGTTACTTTGATAAGACCATTATCACACTGATGACAGACATTTTTCCTCTTCGATTGAAATCCGATAAAGAGCTGGCTGTGTGTTGAAAGGTTTGAAGCACATGAACAGAGAGAGCGATCACTTAATCAAACAAATTGTATCACGCGGCTGGTGTTTACGAAAATAGTTTCCTACACATAGGGTATTATTATGTAATATGACAATGCAAAAGTGGTTGCCACACCATTTTTACAGCGCGTAGAGATTTTTGAAAACTAAAAAAAATTACATTTTTAAACACTGTCTATTTTTCAGCGAGTTAAAGGCAGCGGAGGGGGCAAACAAACAACTTTTAGGCCTTATAAACCAAACCATACCAACCACTGACTATTCATCATCACCATCATATCGAGCGAACTCGGGCACTGCCGACAAAGATTCTCCACTGCTTGCGATCATCCATGGCACCTGGCAGGACATCTCTTTCAATTCCAGTGTCCTTCTCAAGAACATCAATGTAGGTTATTGCTGGCCTACCACGACTTCTTTTTCCATGTGTTGGGTCCCAGAGAAGTGTCTGATGTATGACTTCATCTCTGCTCCTCCAACAGTGGCCAGCAAATTTAAGGCGCCTTGCCTGGATGACTTCAGAAATAGGCTGTAAGTTTCCATAAAGTTGGCTGTTAGGGAGGTGCTGTTGCCATGACACACTAAGGGCAAATCTCAGCAATTTTGTGTACGTACCATCCAGTCTCCTTGAAAGTGCATTTGTCATAGTCCATCCCTCAGATCCATACAACAGCACACTTTCAACAGCTGCCTTGAAGAAATTGATTTTGAGATCTCTGGAGAGATCACTATGCCATATGTTGCTCAGCTTGGAACAGGCAGTCCATGCTTTTCCAATTCGGACATCTATGTCTTTCTTGGTGGAGTCTACCCACGAACCAAGATACTGAAAGTTGGTGACTTGCTTTAAAGTGGTACCGTTAATGTCCTTGAGGCTAGCTTGTTGATGGTTGTACATCATGTACTCAGTCTTTTGACTATTTATTGTCAGACCAACCTCTTTGGCAGCCTGTTCAACTCTGTGTAATAGATGTTCAGCATCAGCAATGTTGTCTGACTATTCATAAGCAGATTACTTCCATAGTAACTTTTTTTAGGCCTAGTTTAGAAGTGAAAATGTATATTTCTCTTATAATCTAATTGGGCCTATGGTGAAGACTTTAATTGTTGCATCAGTTTAAAAGATTTGACCTAATAAAATATACAGATCATCCTATAATACATCACAAATTTGCATAAAATTTGCATCTTGATGAATTCAAATTCAAAAAGCTGTAACATGTTCCAGTTAATTTTGATGAAATTCTTTGCCTAGTTTCATGGTTTTTCACTTTTTCATAGATTTTGAAGCAATGAGGCTCGTGGTCGTGGTGGCTCTGCACGTCCATCAAATCAGATATCTTTACTTTGAATCAGAGATGTCTTTTATTTTAATTAGAAATATCGTTGATTTAAATCAGACATATCTTTAGTTCGAATCAAACCTATCTTTTATTCGAATCAAAGATATCTTGAATCTGAGTTACTTTTAATAAGAATCAGAGCTATCATAAAAAGGAGTTGAAGATATTTAGAATTAAAACCCAAGACAGTTAACGTCTCTAACGTGAAGGTAAATAGATTGCAATTTGTGTGTTTTGATTGGTTGCAATACAATATGGTCCAATGTGCACTTATACTGATAGCCAAATCAGTAATCGTTTTTAAGTAATTTGAACACGCATACCACATTTTAATCACGATATATGGCCTTTAATTCTTTCACAGATTATCAAAAAACATCTTTAAATATCTGTAACGGATTTATAAATGAAGATATCTTCAAATATTTCTATTTCAAGCATAAATAGTACCAGAAAACCAAAATGTTTAGGGGTTCCGATGCATCCTTTCATTGTTGGTAGATTTTCAAAATTTTACATTAAGCCTCACCTACTAATATGCATGACATCACCACCAAAAACAATAGGGCACATTTATAGGCCAGGGGCTATTTGTGTACCACATATGGCATGAATGAATCTTATCATTCTTGAGATACTGTGTTTACAAGCTCTTTTCAACAAAATCATATGAAGCCCCGCCCACTACGCATATTGATGATTTTCAACCTTTTAAAACCATGAACACATACACACTAGCTACCATCATAATTATACCGAAAATAAAACAAAACGGACAAGTGTTTTTAGAAAAAAAAACATTTCAAGATTTTTATATTAAGCCCCACCTACTCATTTATTTGCATAACATCATCACCAAAAAATATAGGGCACATCTACAGACTATGGCCTACCTATGTAACACATATGACATAAACACAATGTGTCGTTTTGGAGATTTTGTGTTTACGAGCAATATACGTGCAAAATCACATTCAAATATAAGTGAGATTGAAATTTTTTACACCATGAGCATGTGGACACTATCTAACAACATTATTATGCCAAATATGAAACAAAACGAACAAACAGCTGTTGAAATATGAACATTTCTATAATGTTACAGTGAGCCCTGTCCACTAATTAATATGCATAACATCACCACCATTGCCACCAATATTAATAGGGCACATCCGTGGACCATGGGCTACCTGCGTACCACATATGACATCAATCCAATATGTCATTCTGGAGATTTCGTATTTACAAGCTTTATTTGGCAAAATCACATTAAGCCCCGCACACTATGCATATTAATGAGCTTTAACATTTGTATACCATAAGCACGTGGACACTAGCTAACAACAGTGTTATACCAAATATTAAACAAAACGGACAAACTGTTGCTGAAATATTAGCATTCCAAAATATGAGCATTCCAAAATATTTATATTAAGCCCTGCCCACTCATTAATATGCATAACATCAACACCAAAAACAATAGGGCACATCTTCGGACCATAGGCTATCAGTGTGCCACATATGACATGAATACAATGTACCATTCTTGAGATATCGGGTTTACAAGCGAGGTGTAACACACACACCCATACGTGCTTTACATACTGATCGAGGACCTTGGCATCAAACTATCCATTTGAGGACTCAATGATAGAGACCAATAATGAAGTACTGGAGCTTAAACAATTGTTGTTTAATCATTGTTAATTGCTTGTAGGGTAAGAGGACTTGAAAAGTAAACAAAAATACAGTCCTGATTTTTGTTATATTTTTAAGGAAATAAAGTGAAGATAAGAGTGAAATTAGATGTCAGATTCAACTGGTTCATTAAGGACATCTGTACTGTAAAACTTCTCAAGCGCCATCTGAAATGAAGGATATTATTGTTTATAGCAAAACGTTTAAGGACATGTGTTCAGGTCCTCAAACGCAACCTAGCTGGGTCCTTAAACGATTGGTATGTTGTCAGATCAAGGTCCTTAAATGAATATCACAGCAAATGCACCCACACACACATAAACACATACATACATACATACATACATACATACATACATACATACATACATACATACATACATACATACATACATACATACATACATACATACATACATACTTTTCATTTATTTGTTTTTTCACAACATAACTATATATAATTACAGAAGAGTTTTATTTACAAATATGTTATGAAATTTACAAAATATGTATATACAGAATATATATGGTTGTGAAAGGAAGTGTTGTATAAAAACTCTGGTGAGCTTAACTGAGTACAACACTCCCAAAATACAAAACAAAAAAGATAACAAATTGGTAGTACAAAACGCACCCACCCCACACACCAATACATACAATCGAAGCCACATCTCTCCATCCCACTTTACCTGATCCCAGGTAAAGTAATGATGTACTGGAAGTAAGGATGTAGGTATTTAACAGTAAAAGGGAATGATTAAAAACAAATCAATAGTTTATGATGCATTTACGTTTAAGGGTTTTTCTAAAACAGACTAGAGATTTGCAGCTTTGTATGTCAATTGAGAGGGAATTCCAGGTATCAATTGCATGGTTGCACGAATTAAATCTTATAATGTTGGTGTGACAGGAAACACAATGGATGTTGTTTGATTGACGGGTATTGTAGTTGTTAGTGTCTTTGTTTGTCCTAATTATCTTTATAAAAGTTGGCGGAAGATTATTGTTAGCAGCCCGGTAAGCAATGGTGGCAAGATTAATGTTAATGAGATCTGGTAGTTTAAGGAGGTTAAGAGACAAAAATAAATTACTACTACTGTCATGATAATAAGCATTGGTGATATGTCGGATGGCCCATTTTTGTAAGATCACTAATTTAATCAAGATTGATTTAGCAGCACTCGACCAAAGACTGCAACAATAAGATAAATGAGGTAAAATAAGTGTTTGATACAAGGACCTTAAAATCGTTCGTGGAATGAAATGTTTCAATTTTGACAAGATACCAACAACTCTCGAAATCTTATTGGAAATTGAATGAATATGATCGGACCAAGAAAGATTTGAATCAATATAGACCCCTAGGATTTTGTGGTATCTACTTTACTCATTTTAATGCTATTTAAGTGGATAGTGACATCCCAATTTTTGCTAAGTGGTCCAAATACTACATAATTAGTTTTACTAATGTTAAGAGACAACTTGTTTGCAGAGAACCAATCATTAAATTTAGATAAATCAGAACAAACATTATTTTTCAACTCATGTGTGTCACTACCCTGATAACAAATATTAGTGTCATCCGTAAATAAAATCAGTGATGACTCTGTAGACACATTGCTTATATCATTGGTGTATATAATAAAAAGAAGTGGACCTAATATCGAACCTTGTTGAACTCCACATTTAACATTATAAATATCAGAGCTACAATTATTATAATATACGAAATAATGCCTATTACAAAAATAACTATAAAACCACGAAGTGTATCACCTCTTATGCCATAGAATGATAACTTATTTAAAAGGATCTGATGATCAATAGTATCGAAGGCCTTTGAAAGATCTAAAAAGACCCCAACTGCTGAATCCTTCTTATCAAGAGCCTTGTATGATTTATTAGTGGCAGAGATAAGTGCTATTTCTGTAGAATGACCAGGCCTTAAACCATATTGATCCTCAAATATTACATGGTGCTTATCAAGAAAACCTATTATACGATTACACATCAATTTTTCTATCATTTTAGACAAACATGGTAAAACAGATATAGGGCGATAATTTTCATAAACATTGGGTTCATCCTTCTTAAAAATGGGAATTACTTTAGCAACCTTAAGTTTGTTAGGAAATACACCTGTGGTGAATGATAGATTAATAATGTGAGTTAAAGGTATTACAATAATAAGAGCGACTAATCTTATTAAGTTGTCAGAGCCAGCAGATTTATTTGGCTTAAGACATGAATTGGCTACCTCGAGTACTTCTTCGACAACACAGGATAAAGGAACATAGAACTTGTAATATACTTGGTTGGGTCTAAGTACTTGTTAAATGAGTTATTGCTGTCAATCTTGCTTGCAAGAGTAGGACCTATGTTAAACAAAGAAGTTTAAGTTATTTGCAATAGTTTTGGGATCAGTGATTGAGCTAGTACCATCTTTGAACCAGTATTAACACTTCTATTTGTTGTGTTCTTATTTAAAAGACTTGGTAATAATACTGCAGGTGCTCTTTGCATCATTTTTACAGCTATCAAATTTTTCATGAAAGTAATTATTTTTTGATAAGCGTTTAACATGATTGAATCTAATTCAGTAACTAGTGAAGTTGGTTTTGCTTACATTTGATGGATTTCTTAATAAACGTCTGTATAATTCATTTTTGACTTTAATTGACTTGAGAATACCTGAAGTGATCCAAGGGTGCCGCTTTTGACATTGGGGTTTTATTAATACAAATAAATGGAAAACAATTATTATAACTTGCTTCAAGAATATTTGCGAATGAATCATATGCAAGGTTGGCGTCATTAATTGATAAAATAGAGCTCCAGTCAACTGATCCAACTGCCTAAATGAACTTATTTACATTACTTTGCGAATAGTTACGTACACGTGAAGTAGCATCATATCTTATTTTACGATTAAAAATGTTAACATGATGGGATATTGGAAAGTGATCACTAACATCAGTAATTGAAACACCAGCATATCAAAACTATTATTGGTAAGAATATTGTCAATTAAACTTACAGAATTATAAGTTACCCTGGTAGGTTTGCTTATCAATGGATAAAACCCATATGATAATACTGTACTAAGAAAGTCTACTGAACTGTTTTTGACAATATCAATATTAAAATCATCAATATTAAAATCATCCATGATATAACAATGTTTATGCTCATTTGAGATTTTAGAAAGAGTAGAGCCTAGGATATCATTAAATGAATAATTGAAGACTGAGGGGGTCTATAAATAACACAAACTAAAATAGCAACCGTATCATAAATCAATTCAACAAATATACTCTCTATATCATTGTTAAAAAATGATAAATCATCTCGCATAACTGCAGGGAACTTATTATGTACAAACAAACAAACCCCGCCCCCTCTCTTGTTATCTCTATGTTGTTCAAGAAGGTTGTAGTTATATCTATACCAATTAAATCATTATTATTTGAATCAAACCAGGTTTCCGAGAAACCTTTAACTGAAAAATCATTGTTAAGAATAGAAAGATAATCTGTTATGGTATTGAAATTGTGGATAAGAGTGCGGCTGTTTACATGAAAAAGAGAAAAACCAGCATTCTTTGCTATGCTGTTGTAATTATCTTTGTCAAAATACTTGGGTTACAGCCATCAAGTGCATCATCCAACATAATATGTAATAAGAAAAAAAAGGTTTGCACAAACTTCAAAAAAAAATTTTTTTAAATGATATGAATAAAATTATCAGGTAACTAGTACTCCTCAGCAAGTTCAAGTGTTTTGGCAAGTCCAGAGAAAAATAACAATTTCTATCTGTCAATTTCAGGTACAGGTGGTTCATACGTTCATAAGATCATTTGGTCCCATAATTCTTCTCTTCACTTCTGAGCCTTCTGTTGTTTTGAGAAGCGCATAGATCCTTTGGTCAATTGACCAGGCAGATGAGGTTTGGGGATGATCAGAAGTCTGTTTAAGGAGGGCGCGATTTCTTGCGATAAGGTCCTCCTGTAAGACTATCCCGGTTCCTTTCAGTTTCCTTCTCGCTTTCAGCATGAGGGATCTTGCTGCATAGTTTGTAAATTTCACAATGATAGCCCAACCTCCTCTGTTGCTTGTCTTACTAACTCTATGACTCCTGTCTATAACTGTGGTCTGTAGATTAACTCCCAGCTTGTCATGGGCCAGAGTCTTTACGAGAGCATTTGTGTCCTCCTTAGCTTTTTCTTGTAGACCAAATATTCTTATACAGTTTCTACATGATTATTACTCCAAAACGTTTATTTCAGATTTGAGTTGTATGATGTCCGACGTAGATTCTTCATTCTGGGTGACATACATACATACATACATACATACATACATACATACATACATACATACATACATATAGTACATGCATACATACATACATACATACATACATACACATATACATACATACATACATACATACATACAGTGCATACAGTGCATACAGTGCATACATACATACATACATACATTCACAGCCAAAAATTCCTTGTCATAATACTTCTCTTATTTGAAAGCAGACCTATACAGCTGGACTGTATTATACTACACCTACCAGTGGCAAAGTATGTCAGTGCTAAACTTGACATGTTAGTGAAACCATCACCTAGATTTCCCTGGGCACAGGATTACATTTCACTATTGATAATCATTTTCTTGCTTACGTATGTCTATCTTTCTATGAATACTGCACCAGCCCAGAACATCATTGGTATTCTACTGCATGTGATCGATCTAAAATGTTTGTAATTATCACACAAATTAGGGGTGGGATGGCATGATGAACATGTTGGCAGTGCAATTTGCTGAAGGCGCAATTAACTGGGAGTGATTCTAGGGGACCATGGGGCAAATCCCAAAAAGCCTGCAATTTGGGACATTTTTTGAAGTAAAAGTTATAAAATTATACTCACCTTTTATTTGAATTTGTTTGGCCAGCAAAAAAATGTTGTTCTCAAGCAGATTCAAATTTACAGGTAACCCAATGAAAAATTCTGATTTGGGTCAATTTTGGAAAATACTTGGAAAGTAATTGGTCAAGTTTAATAAAATCCCAAAAAGTGAATATAAATTTAGTACTGCAGCCGTTCTTTGTTGCTATGATATATTTCTTCACTCACTTTGACCACTGGAAGGATCACAAGCAACATATTTTCTGACCACAAAGACCCACCCATGATAGGTTCAATGATTAAATTGGTATTGATCCACACCGTGACGTTGCCAGAGGAAACTTGAACTTAATTCATCTAAACAATAACTCAATAACTGACAATTAAGCCGCAAGATAAAACTACTGTTTCTGTCATCAATAATGTCAATTAAGGGTGGGAACACCATACCGAGAGGAGATGATCTCGAGGCAACATGGGTGTAATCAAGATACATTAGTGACATTCACAGGAGAATGAAATGTCTTGTCTTCTGAACAAATGACATTTAACAAAAAAAGGTTGTTATTGATAATCAATCGTATTTAGAACTTAGGTGGTTTCTATTGTGGTTATTCATATGCTTGAAGGTATATGGATAGGTGGCAACAGTTTGATATTGAAAATTGTACTAAAAACCAAGCAAATAGCAAAAATTCTCATTACAAATTTCACCATTTGTTGAGAATTTTCAACTTTAAGATACCTATTGTACTTGCAGAAATTGCACAATAGTTTGGGTCAACCTCAGAATGGAAAACTAGAAAATTGCTCAAGTTAAATTATTGTTTTTGTCCTTAATTTAAAATATTTCAATATTCAAATATTTTGAATGCGTCAAGTTGGCCATAGTGTTGGCCATAGTTAACAGGACATTGGATATTATTAAAACCTTGACCCAGATTTAGCAGAATGCAATTTGAGCTCCTTTGAAATTTAAAGAATTTGATACCTAATACCAAGCAAGGCCTACCATCCCACCTACCCACTACCACATCTACCTACTACCACACCTACCTACTACCACACCTACCTACTACCACACCTACCTACCTACCTACAATGATCCTCACCTACCTACCAGCTACCTACCTACCTACCTATCTTTATCTACCTATTACCATCGTCCACATACCTACTATCTTCACCTACCTACTACCATCACCTACCTACTATCTTCACCTATCTACCTACTATCTTCACCTATCTACCTACTATCCCTACCTACTATCTTCACCTACCTACTAACTATCCCTACCTACAACCCCACCTATCTACCAACTATCTACCTACAACCCCACCTATCTACCAACTACCTACATACTATCGACACCTACTTACTAACACCATCTACCTACTATCTCCCACCTACCTACTATCCAGGCTTCTAGCTATGGTGGGCGGCGCCGGGCGGGCCCGCCCAGGACTCACAATTCCCACCTGGCACTCAGCTCTAAGATTCACCCTTCCGCCCAGCATTCAAAAGTCTAATTCGGTTAATTAAGTGTTTAAATAGATCTCCAGCTCTATTTGTGTCATCCGCTGATTTACACACATAACATAACATTCTTTACGCACAATAAAATCCAATTAAAACGCAATTGAACGTACATATTAACATAGAATCACCCATATATATATAAACTCACATGCACACAGTTCAGGTTCACATTTTAATCCTTGTGAATCACTGCTGGCAGCTTACCAAGTCCGTTACTTACCATACAAACAAATTTTAACAAAGTAAATATTATACCCCAAGGGCCCATGGCGTGCTTATAGACCGGTCCAAATGTAACAAGTAACCAATCACATTTGTTATAGACCCCAAATGCACTTAACATTATAACGGACTGATCACGTTGGGATTGGTGGGGATTTAATATTGACAAAAGTTGTTGCATAGTTCAAAGGAACATGTGCCGCTAGTTAACATGAAATACTTATAATAATGTATGGCTTTCATCGAACGATACTGCGACGAAAATAAAAGCAGTAAAAAGTTTGGAAAGATGAATAACAACATGAAGCAATATCTTTCCTTAGGAGAAATGGTCCGTCAATCATTCACAGTTAATGCACATTATTACCTCAGGCATTTGATACAAGGCTATTTGTGTGTATAAGATTACAGAAAGCCAGTGGGGAGTAATCAGGGCACTTTTGTCATTAGTTGTTGTGCTCCTTAAAATTTCAAACAGTCAGACCCGACCTGATAAATAAGCAGGTGAATAAGCAGGTTGGGTCTGACTTGTCCTCTTTATTTTCTTTATTCTAAAAAGCACAAGTAATTAGAATCAAATTCCCTTATTAATAGCCCCATTGTATTCGTTCTCCTGGTTAAGCAGTTATTCTAAGTAAGATAAGTGGTCTCATTATTTGCTACAGTAAGTTTGTGGTCATAATCTAGTGGAACAAATTTTTAAGGAAAAGGACAAGTCATGTGATTGAATTCACTTATTCGTGTTAGGTGTTTTAGTGAGAGAAGTTTGCTTTCACACTGGTGATAAAAATAGCCTATGAAAAATAACCATCTACATCAGGGGCATGTCTAGCTTTTTGTTTTTGAAGGGGCTTAAGCCCCATACTGAAAAAACGCATGTTCATGCCCTGGAAAGAGTTTGTTGCTTTCTTTCTCCCCAGATAGGAGGAAAATTGTGAAATTATCGCCATTAAAGGAAAATCAGTAGAGTCGCCTATGAATTGGATAAAATGTCACATTACAAAATTTTCTGGAGGAAAGTGGGGGAGAAGCGATCTCATGGGGGGAAATGCCCTAGTGTCCCCCATGCCCCCTTTAGTGCCCCACTGAGAAAGATGTGTAAAATTGTTCAATTTTTGGCAACATTTCCTAAAAATTTCCCAATTTGACAGTGATTTTCAGGAAAATAAAGAAATTCCCTGGAAATCAAAAGAAAATTTCCCGCGGAAATTGAAGATTTCACAAGAATGAAGAACAAATTTTAGAAAGTGAAAGAAATTTTGCAGAAATTGAAAAAAAATTCCCAGAAATAAAAAAAAAAATCCTAAAAATTTAGGAGGATATCCCAAAAATTTAAAGAGATTTCCTGAAAATTCAAGAACTACTGAAAATTCAATGAGATTTCTGAAAAATTCAAAAATTCCCAAAAAATTCTTGAAGAATTCTCAAAAGTTCAAGACTTTTTCCCTAAAATTCAACAAGAATTACCAAAATTTCAAAATTTCCCAATTAGCAACAACATTTTATGTAAATTAACCAGTGCAATTTTCATACAAATATGTTTGAGTTCTTCCTCCCCTGAGAGGTAACCCCTCCTATTAAAAAATTGTTGTGGGAAATGGCCCTGATAATATTAAAACTTTCACCTCCCTATCTGAATATTTTTGGCTCTATGTTGTAGATTTTGGTCCAAACGTAAAAGTTTTGGTTCAAAATTGAAGATTATTAAAGAATTAATATCCAAAATTGAAGATTTGTGGACCAAAATCAAAGAAGTTTGCGGCTCCAAAATTGAGGATTTTTGGTACAAACTGTAAAAGTTTTGGTACAAACTGTAAAAGTTTTGGTGCAAAATTAACGATAATTCAGTCGATACGATTAGAAAAAATGCCAACATCTGTTTTGTATATGCTTCATTTGATATTTCGATTAATTATATTGATGGCTTTGACAATAAAAAATATATTGAACAATAAGGGGTGGGCGGGTGGGGTAGAGAAGGTGCTACAACATTTTTGACCCCCTTCCCCCAGACATGCCACTGATCTCTATAAAGAAAAATCACAAAGTCTTTATATGGGGAAGTCCCAAAAACTTTTCAATGAAAATTTACTTTAACTTACAAGCTACATGTATTGCACCTGAACAGAATCATTTATGTAATAGACCCTTTCAAACCAAGTTTAGCCGAACATGATATCTTTAGTACTTCTACCAATCAAATGCTGGGGGAAATTTTCCTTTGTTTCCCAACCAATCCAGTGCAGGTTTGAGGAAATAATGTAGGCAGCAATACGCGCGCGTATTTCCTTCATGTATAACACACGTATGATACGTGCGCTTGAAAACATTTTTTCATACGCTTGGTCCCAAACCGTGCATGAATTGTGCAGACAGCCAAGATTCCTCCAGTATTTTATTGGTCAATAAAATTCCTGTAGGATACGATTGGTCCATTATGGACTCGTAAATCTCGGCCTTGTGACATTATGTAAATTAGTTATCCGGAAATTGCTGATTCAGATTTGAAAAGGTCTATAGGCATTAATGTTCCAGCATTGAAACAAAAATCCTAGAGAATGTCCTTCAAAAAAACAAATTTTCTTAAATATTTTTACATTTGGGAAAAGAGGTTGCACTATACACTTATGGATTTTTCTCTTCACATGAATTTTACATCTCAATAAAGCACATGCGATCAACTACAAACTTAATTTACTTCCAATCCATGTCTTGAAAACGCAGCTGCTTCTCAAAATTACCAATCTATATTTGCATAATCGACCTATCAGACTATCAATCATTTTCTCCACTTACTCAAGGAGAATTACCAGGCAAATGTCATTTGCTCCTTTGGAAAACTACAGTTTGAACACTTTTGAACTTTATTCCAGTGCCATGAAAAGTGAATCACACAAGAGAAACATATTCCCTCCTTTTTAAAATAAAACAATGACTAATGACATAGGCAGCATTAGGGGGTGGAAGGGGGGCTCCCCTCCCCCACTTTTTGCAATATGTTAATCGTTTGAATGGTGATTTTTTGTATTAACCCTAACCTTCAATTACCAGCTAAACAATGAACAACGATGTCCGGAGTATTGTATAGACAGATAGAGGGTGCTTACCTTGTACTTGACTGAAACTGTGATCACTGACACCTATATTGAAGACAACTGGATACCCTGTACTTGAAAGCATAGGTGTATGAGACAGAGGGGAGGGGGGGGGGTCAGAGGTGCAAACTGCTCTCCCCTATATTTCTGGGCAACCAAATATTGGGGGAAATGATGCCAGTGTTTGTCAAAATTTTGGCAGAAACTGCATAATCTATCAAAAGTAATTTATTCTGACAGGCTAAGACAGCAATCTAAATTTGCTGAAAGTTTTCAGAATGGGATTTGATTCACTCCAGTATGCTAGGAGTAAATTCACCTTGATTTTTCAGAATGAATGTGAAATGGAACAGGTTAGTTTGCCCAATCTTGGATTTTATTAATATAATCCTGTCAGGTAAAATTTGGGCAAAATATCAATCTTTGACCGAGTATTTGGACAAAATATGATGCAAAAAAGAAATGAAATTCCCTCTATGCCTATTTGGTTTAGATAATTTGACACAGGCAAAATACCTTTAGAGAAAGTTATGAAAATGTCTACAAGATTTTTTGTTACAGAAATTCAAGCCACAAATGACATTAATACAGATCCATTCGTTGTAGAGGGGACCCATTCAGTGAATTTAAGAAGTAGGCCCGTATATATCTTGCAAAAAGAATGTAGGCCATCTACAAACACATAGGCTGCAGAAGAAAGTACATATGTTGAAAAAAGACAGCTCTGTTTATACAGCTTTGCAAATTATTGGGGGTGCTCCGACCCCATCCGCTTTGAAAGTAATACAATAATTTGCCAAAATAATAAGTAAACATGAAGGAAAAAAATTGCTCAGCTTACTAAGGGGGGAGGGAAATATACAGACCTGCCAACCTTTAGGATCACCAAACTGTATTCTGGAACTACAAAAGTTGTATATTTGATAAGAAAAAATGTACCCTTCAAACAAAATGTACAAAACAAAGGATTAGTGTGGCTGAAAAGAATTACCACTGTACTTTCAGTTTCTCTTATTGTACGAATCTGAATCTGAAGCGGTTAAGTCGGCAAAATCAATCCTTCAATAGCATAGCAAGGTTTAACGACCCGAAAGCATCCAGTGCTGGACATTATATCAAAACGGCCATGGCCTTTGATAACCAGTTGTGAACTCACTGGTTGCAGACCCACCTGGATTCAAACCCGGGACGTGCGGGTGGGAGGACAAGCCAGTAATAACCACAAGCCAGTAATTACCACAAGCCGGTAATAACCTCAAGCCGGTAATTACCACAAGCCAGTAATAACCACAAGCCAGTAATTACCACAAGCTGGTTATAAGCACAAGCCAATAATTACCACAAGCCAGTAAAAATTACAAGCCGGTAAATACCACAATATTCGGACAAAATATGATGCCCCGCCCCCCCAAAAAAAAAAATGAAATTCCCTCTATGCCTATTTGGTTGAGAGGTTTTGACACAGGCAAAATACCTTGAGAGAAAGTTATGAAAATGTCCACAAGATTTTTTGTTACAGAAATTAAAGCCACAAATGGCATGAATACAGATCCATTCTTTGTAGAGGGGACTCATTCAGTGAATTTAAGAAGTACGCCCCGTATATATGTTGCAAAAAGAATGTAGGCCTATCTACAAATACAGTACATAGGTTGCAGAAGAAAGTACATATGTTGCAAAAAGACAGCTTTGTTTGTACAGCTTTGCAAATTATTGGGGGTGCTCCGACCCCATCCACTCTGAAAGTAATACAATAATTTGCCAAAATAATAAGAAAAGATAAAGAAAAAAATTGCCCAGTTTACTAGGGGGGGGGGAGGGGAATATAGCATAGCAAGGTTTAACGTCCCAAAAGCATCCAGTGCTGGACATTATATCAAAACGGCCAGCCACAGTCTTTGATAACCAGTTGTGAACTCATTGGTTGCAGATCCACCAGGATTCAAACCCGGGACGTGCGGGTGGGAGGACATAGCACTAACCACTACACCACGGAAGTATGTTTGGTAAATATGGTAAAATACCTATAATTCCTGTGAAATTGGGCAGAATATTTGCCCCTAGTCGCCCACTTTACTAATAGGGCAGTGCAGGCACTTCCCCCTTATTTGTGCATACAGGAGTCCATACCTATTCATGTGTTTGCTGTTGTAGGTATGTCACAAATTACTGCATTGCCCTCTCGAACATAACCATTTCACTCCCGGAAAATACTCACAGATTTATTGTTCATGATGATCTAGCAGTCACATTGAAAAGTTGGACCAATTTGGGGTATACCTGTCTAATGATGCATGAAACATCTCTCCTTCACTTACTGGAAAAACCTACAAAGGCAATTCTAGTGCCTTTCAAGCACTAGAATTGGATTTTGTTAATAACCACAAGCCGGTAATTACCACAAGCCGGTAATAACCACAAGCCGGTAATTACCAAAAGCCGGTAATTATTACAAGCCGGTAATTACCACAAGCCGGTAATAACCACAAGCCGGTAATTACCACAAGCCGGTAATAACCACAAGCCGGTAATTACCACAAGCCGGTAATAACCACAAGCCGGTAATTACCACAAGCCGGTAATGACCACAAGCCAGTAATTACCACAAGCCGCTTATAAGCACAAGCCAGTAATTACCACAAGCCAGTAATAATTACAAGCCGGTAAATACCACAAGACGGCGGAGCTTGAAAACTGTATCGTGTAACTAAATGGGCGAGTAACATGCAAGTGATCGGAAGCGGGGTACGTAATATGATGACCGGACCAGCTTTCTTTTGATGATCGGGTGTCTAGCAGACATTTTTGATAAGATTGGCCATAAGATTGAAATGTTTCTTCCAAACCATAATAAAAGCAAGGTTTGTTTATGGTAAATAATGGATTTTAGTTTTCCGTCCTACCTACCTGCTGAACTCCAACCTTCCAATCACATTGGCCCTAAAGGCATATGGTATTTAAGGAATCATCAGGGAGCTAAAGTAACATATCCCTGGAATCATCTTTATATCTAAACATAATGAAACACTGTACAGACATGAAAATGGTATGAATTGCAAACCCTACAAAGCTCTTACTGATGAAGAGCATCATATGTTTACCTCGAAAAAAAAAAAAAAAGAAGAAGTAGGACAGGGTTAGTGGATAAAATTAATCATAGCACTCACAATGATATCACTCTTAGTCAGCAATATTGATCAAAAGAGACAAAATATCTCTCCTTTCTTTTAGAACAAAAATGTTATCATTTTTCTTCACTAATCAATTTTAGTAGAACTTTTATAATGTCAAATTATAAAAATGTTATCATTTTTCTTCACTTATCAATTTTAGCAGACCTTTTAATGTCAATCATAAAAATGTTATCATTTTTCTTCACTAATCAATTTTAGTAGAACTTTTATAATGTCAAATCATAAAAATGTTATCATTTTTCTTCACTTATCAATTTTAGCAGACCTTTAATGTCAATCATAAAAATGTTATCATTTTTCTTCACTTATCAATTTTCGCAAACCTTTTTATGTCAAATTATAACCGCAGAACTAACACGCTCTCTAAAGAACCTGTTAGATTACATATTTTCTCCTAAAACAGGTGTTAGATTATTTATTTTTCAGTTGTGTCCTTATGTCCTTATAAAGATTCCTGTTTGATGATATATGACTTGTAAAGAAGGGGGTGTTTTGGAGGCCCCAGGAACTCAAGGGGTCTCAAATTTTTCAAACCGAATTCAAAATGAACATTGGAAAGAGAATTGGGTGGTTAAAGGATTAGTTCAGATCAAGCAAGTCCATCTTATAAGAGAACTTTAAAAGAAACAAAATAGTGAAGAAATCGTTCAAAAATCTTATTCCGTTAAAGGAGATATTTAAGTTTAAAACTCTTATCTGTGTAGAAATAACTGGCGTAGTGAGTCTACTATGAAAGGTTGGCACCCTTATCCTCACACCCTTACCAATTGATCATATATTTTAAAGAAAATATATTTAACTTTTTTCCTATTCAATCATTTTTCCTCTAACTTTCTCCAGGTGGTACATGAGAATCATAATTATCCTAAAAACATTCTATTTTATTACTTTCCTGACATATCCAATGGCTTTTAAGTCTTAAAATCAAAGGACAAAATAAGATAAAATACATAAAGAATTTGAGGAATTTGAAGTATGTGAAACTAGTTTGATTTCAGTCGTTTCTACACAAATGATACCAAACTTCAGCCTTAAAAATCTCCTCAACCCTTACTCTACCAGCACTTTTTTGAAAATGCGCTCAGGAGGCGGAGTCAAAGATGGGGAACCCAAAACGGCGATAATATCGCAGTGTGGTACAGTAAGTGTTAATCATAGGCTTTTTATTGAAGGGTCCTGTGTCTTCCAAGCAGCAGAGTCGGACTCATCCGCTTCAGTGACTAGCTGGGCCGCCCACCGGGATCATGCTGCATATATTTTTGAGTTGGCACACTTGTCGCGGGTTCCTTAACCCTTACTCTACCAGCACTTTTTTTTTTAAATGCACTCGGGAGGCGGAGTCAAAGATGGGGAACCCAAAACGGCGATAATATTGCGTCATCGTAGAGTAAGGGTTAACAGAATAAGATTTTTAAATGCTTTTTTCATTTTTGTAAAGTCTTCTTTCATATAAGATTGCCTTGCTTGACCCCTGAACTAATCCTTTAAGGTGTTTCTGATTGCTAACTCATCATAGGAGTACATTGAAAAAATATATAGATGGGTAGTGGGCAATTACACATTGAATGTTACACTCTTTTTCTACTTTTGATTAAGGGATCCCTTTTCTTCATTTTTACAGCCTTTGCAGCTCTTGCAAATCTTATACCTTTATGCAAATTTGTGTCAAACACTTACTGCATGTTTCATAATGCCATTCAGTGCCCAACAGCTAACTACATGTGTTTAATCTCATGAACGTATATCAGGTTTGCTACTGTACATTACACGGGCAGCAGAGCTGGGGGGTGGGGAATTCAGCCCCCAATAATTCTAGGTGAACATGTCTTACACTTTACTCTACCTCATTAGCCCCCAAATATTGTTGTCACATGTCACCTGACCTTATTAGTCCCTCCCACCCCCTACATTTTGAGCGCTTCTCCACTCCTACTTATAAGCTAAAATTTGCACAAAAAATGTCAAACTCTGATACTCAGAATTCTCATGCACAAGTTTTAGTAAGTTTAAAAAGAAACAAAAAAGATTGATGGTGGGTATTGGTCCTTGGAAATAGCATCATGATTGATCTCACTTGAACAGCAAAACCAAAATACAGCAAGAAAGACTCTGAAAAGATTTACGAATCTCAACTGACCCTAAACCTTCAGGTTCTAATATTCATAAAAGCAGTTTTAGAGCTTGCCATGGAAAATCAATTTTGTAATGATGGTGATTATGTGCACGTACCTTACATCTGTGTTCCATCACTCTATAAGAAGCCTTAAAACACCTCTCTTGACAGATGACCCAAGTTTAAGGCACAAACACCTACTTGCATGTTTTTAATCAACTTCTGCTTGCTATAAACAAATGAAGGGAGCAAATCCCAAAATTGATTTTGTAGTAAAATCAGCAACACTTTTCCATCAAATTTGATTATTTTGATTATAATTCAATTGCATACTCAATTTGTTGTCAGACCCCTAGCTTGATTTAAAAAGGGGCAGGGTGCTAGACTTGTTGAGGGCATATTAATACATGCATGAAGCATGGTGAAGAAGCTCTGGGATTTAGCTATAATCATACTTCAGAATGAAAGTATTCTGACAGATAAGGACCATTCATGAGCCAAACAGGACAATTGCTTACTATGCATATCATTCTGTGTTCTGTATCCATGTAAGGTAATTCATTTATGAGGTTAATCAAGATTATTAAGTTTTAAAAAAAAATCTAAAAAAAAAAAAAAAAAACCCATTCACGAGGGCAGGCAGGGTGGACCCTCAGGGGGCAGGGCGGACCCTCAGGGGGTGGGGAAGACCCCAGGGGACAGAGCAGGCCGCCCCTGTGAAACAGCAAAGCTAGGGGTTTGACTGTTATCATGTGTTAGTAAAAAATGACAGCAAATAATCAGTAAATTTACATGCAACATCTTTGCACCCCTGATTGAATACAGAAAAAGCTTTTATTATTATAAATTTACATTTTTGCAAAGAAACGTTTCTGGAGTATTGCTTATCAACATTTCTGATGAAAAAATTGCATACACATCATTTTCATACAATACTGATACTTCAGGGGTAAAGCTAGCCATTTGGATTTTGGTGGGGGGTCGTTGAACAAACAAATTAATGGTGTCAAATTTTGGTATTGTTATTAAATTGTGACTAAACAGCTATCTAGAAACTGCTCAGAGACTACATTTTACTGAAGAGCTGAACAAAAAGGTTCCCTCAAAACCAAGACTTAGATAAATTTCTGGACCTTTCTGGACACAACAACCCCCTGCCTACATCTATGTACTTTCTTCAAATTTTATTAATTGTTGAGTTTGTTTGATGAGGGCTTAACGGCACCACAGCAGCGAGGGACAAATTGTGCCTGAGAGGTTAGATCATTCCAGAGGTACATGTAGGAAGGAAAGAAAACAGGGGAAGATTGATACAAACACAAGAACTAAAAGCCAGAAAGCTGGGATGGAGAGAGGAGGTGCATGCGTGAAAAAAAACAGAGTAGAGAGAGGGGGTGGGAGAGGAGGACTAAATATGGTTGTAGAGGGAAGCATGATTAAGGAAGGAGATAATTTTATCTGGAGGTTTTCTTCTGGAAGAGCTCGGCTATTGAGTTGTGGCAAGCGAGGGAAGCTCTGGGAAGGTTGTACAGGGGGCAAGCAAGGATAATGTGATTGACTGTGAGGGGTGCAATGGCAGTTGTTGCAGAGGGGTTGGGAGAGCCAATAAGGAGGTGGCAGTGAGTGAGGTAGGTGTGACCTATTCTTATTGTTTAGAGACTTTAATGGCTGAGAATGGGGGAGGGTTGTACTTCATTGCTTTCATCTTTGCTTCATTCATATAATTCAAACATTTGGTCCCTTAATTGTCTGAAAATCAGACAATCTGGAAAATAATTTCCAAAATCAGACGCTTTTGTGACATACTCCATTATCCTACCAAAAAATATCATACCTCCTTCCTTATCTAAACCCATAGATACTCAAAACAAAACTTATTATTGGATAACTTTAACTTGCATACAAAATGGGACATCAACCAATAATACAATCTAATATTTCACAACACATTTTAATCTGTAAGACATCAGTTTTCCCCTTTTTCATCTACCAAAACCAGAATTATTCAATTTTAAATTTAAAGTATTACTCATATGAGATACAAATATTTTGAGAACCTTAATTTGCCTCAATGATTTCAAACTCGAAATCCAAACTTCTCTATGCCTGCTTCTTGCAGCTATAAAAGTGTCCGAGCATCGAGCAAATAAATGTTATATCCGTGCAATTTCCTACACTTTGAAAGTTAAAAACTCACAGACGAAAATTTCTGCCAGAAATGAAAAGCCTGTTGAAATGGTTTGTTCGCATTTTATTTTATCGTGATTTCCGTTCTAGTCCTGAAGGGATTTCCCGACGTTTCTTCCAATGTAGCACGGAAAAGTTTAATCAACCGTTCAATTATGATGTTCTTTCTGTATGACCTAAATTAAATATTAGTACTTGATAATTGAATCTGCTCACAGCAAAATTGATATCTTGAGAACTTAAGGGAATCAAATTTGCATTCTGAATTCACTCAGGGGCTATTCTATTTGTGACTTTTTTTTTCCTCTGCTGTTTTGTTATTCAGAGATTTCAATTGTTAAATGAATTTTGAAGGTTAACAGATTTCATACTCTACTAAAATAGAACCTAGCTTTTCAAGAACAATTAAATTGTGGCGTAAAATGCTAAAACAAAACAAGAGAAAGTGATCACATGCCCCTATGAAGCTCAGGCCCTTCTTCTGAACAGAAACTAAATATTTGCATGTTAATTTCAAATTTCCTGTGGAAGATGAAAAATACAAAATGCGTAACAATTTACTCTTTCAAAATGTTATTTCGCCCCTATCTGACTCATTACCCCTCCCCATCTTAACACACAAATCCAAAAATTGATTAATCTTATTATGCTAAAGATCACAGAATTAATACGAGATCTGTACACCATGTGAAATTCTACCATTCGATTGAAGTCTTATGTGTTCTTTAATTGAATGTGGCGAAATTTCCCTTGTGTTTCACCCTTAGCACAGTGCGTCTATAAAGCAGCAGCAGAATGAAAAAGATTAATATTGTAGGGACGGGGTGTGGCTGAAATAGCCAATGAATTCTGCTGAAGCTAAAGGCTTTAGCGCGAGTGCATAGTGCTAAGCTTTAAGGATGTGGGGTCAGTGGTGTAGCCATGTGCCATAGCCACGTGTGGGGAGGGGCGGCGTTAGGACCACCCCACTTTTCCCAGAAAATTTTCAAAAATGTGATAATCTTTGTTGTTTATGTATTCTTTTTTTATTGTTGTTTTTACTCTTTTCACTGCTCTTTGACCTGCTGAGTTTTCCAGATTTCCTCAGCTTTGGGAGATAAATTGAACTGTCGAATCTGCATTTCTTCATGTACATGTAAACTTTATTAAAATTTGTTGCATCATTTAAAGACGGTTGGGACTTTACAAACACAGAATCTATATAACTTCTGAAGGCCTTTCCCACCAGGTCCCCTACCAAAGTTCCACCCCTCAACAATAATGCCAGGAATATCTAACATTCAAACCATGTATTCTTCTAAAATTCTCCACGATAATTGACATGTGGCTTTCTAAAGGTTAATGACATTACAATCTTATAAAATCTAGTTAGAAAAAACAGCAGCTTTCACCTTGACAGACATTTTCAAGTGCTTAGTATGGGTTTTTAATTGTAAAATACATTTCAAATTCATGACAGGTTTAGTGGCGCAAACAGACTGGTATTAATTTCATAAATGAGCGTAGCATCCTCTTTTAAACTGGTTTGAATTCCATAAATTCATGTTATATTTTATGAATATATCGAGTTCCTACTCATCTTACAGCTCAGTGGTTTGCATTTTAAATGATGTAGATTACTTACATGCAATGTATGCATAGGGTTACATTTCAACTGTTGCATTATTCCTTATTCGGTTAACTTAAAAGTATGGCCGTGTTCTCACCTATCCGCGGGTCATGATCCACAAAGGATAACCTTGCTCAACAATTGTAGAAAAATGTGTTCTCACTTCAGTGTAAGTACGCAATCAGACCAACCACAGGCGACCTGATTGCGGGGCATTAGTGAACCTAAAGTTTAACAAGAACTGTCAGAAGGACAGTATGCTGGACTTTTCAAAGCTAGTATAGAGAATGGGCTTATTGAGGAAGTATATACAGAAATAGGGTAGCATGAGGCAGATTATTTCAAATTACTTGAGCTTTGAAAGATGCACTTACATTTTCATTTGCTTTGTTAATTTTCTTAACATTTTACTCCCAAGTTTTAAAATATCTTTGAGTTATGAAAAAGATTTTTAAGACAAAAAAGCTCAAGGTCAGAAAACATGTAAAAGATAGCAGTCTTTATAACCATAACTTCTTTTAGTTCAATCAATTAAACAACAAAGAAAGGAGAGGCCCTAACTTGCCAATGTCAATGAAAGAATGTCATTAAGCCGCCTTTCCAACCTGTACCCTCTCCCAACCCCTACACATCCCCAGAACTACATCCTGGATTGTAATACAACTGCCAATTTAAGAAAATGTGTGTCAAGCAAAATCAAGCATCATAAAAAATGTACAATAACCATAAAGCAAAATTATGCGAAACAATATTGCCCAAGATATGACAAACTAGACATTAGCTAATAATGCATATTCCAGATGGTCCAACATTCCATCCCAATATGTCCCAAATGTCATCCCATGCCTATACTCCATTATACTGTATGTCATTCCACCACTTGCATGACCCACATGCCATCACAACTGAAAGCCAGATGACACACCACCACATGCCATTCCACCCTGTCCCACATGTCCACCCACCCTGTTCCATGTGTCAACCCACCCTGTTCCACATGCCAACCCACCGTGTTCCACATGCCAACCCACCCCTGTTCCACATGCCAACCCACCCTGTTCCACATTCCAACCCACCCTGTTCCACATTCCAACCCACCCTGTTCTACATGCCAATCCACTCTATCTAACATGCCAAAGCATCCTGACCAGCATCCCACCCCACCCTGTCCTACCAAGACATCCTGACCAGCATCCCACCCTGCCCTGCCCTACATAAAATTCCACCGTCCCACACACAATTCCACCCTGTCCCACATGTCAACCCACTGTTTCACATGTCAACCCGCCCTGTTTCACATGCCAATCCACCCTGTTCTACATGCCAACCCACACTGTTCCACATGCCAACCCATCCCTTGTCCCACATGGCATTCCACCATGTCCCACATGGCATTCCACCATGTCCCACATGGCATTCCACCATGTCCCACATGGCATCCCATCCTATGACCCACATGGTATCCCACCCTATGTCCTACATATATTCCATCCCATGTGCCAAATAACATCCCACCCCATGTCCCACATGACATCTCATCCCTAAGCCTTGTCCCACATGGCATTCCACCAAATCTCCCACGTAGCATTCCACCATACACTATGTCTCACATGGCATGATTCCACCATATGTCCCACATGGCATTACACCATGTCCCACATGGCATCCCACCCTATGACCCACATGGCATCCCACCCTATGACCCACATGGCATCCCACCCTATGTCCCATATGGATCCCATCCTACATGTATGTCCCATATGGATCCCATCCTACATGTGTCCCACATTAATTCAACCATATGAACCACATGGCAGTCCTCCTATGTACTACATAGCATCCCTCCCTGTGTCCCACATGGCATCTCTCCCTATGTCCCCCATGGCATCCTACCGTATGTACCGTATCAGTGGCTTCCCACCTGGCATCCCACCTTATGTCCCACATTGGATCCCACCATATGTTCCACATGGTATCCCTTCTAATGTCCCAATGACATCTTACTTTATGTCCCACATGGCATCACATCCCATGTCGCCATAGCCTCTTATCCTGTGTCCCACATAGCCTCCTACCCTATCCTATGTTACACGTGGCATCCCAATCTATATCACACTCTTGTGTTACTCATGGCATTTCACCATGTCCCACATGGCATTCTACCGTTCCACATGGCATCCCACCCCATGTCCCACATGACATCCCACCCCATGTCCCATATGACATCTAACCCCATGTCCCACATGACATCCCATCCCATGTCCCACATGACATCCCATCCCCTGGCATTCCACCTTATGTCCTGCATGGCATTCCACCATATATCCTACATGGCATTCCACCATTCCACATGGCATCGCACCCCATGTCCCACATGGCATCCCACCCCATGTCCCATTATGGCATCCTACCCCATGTCCCACATGACATCCCATAGGCTCCATAAGAAGTCTCATCCTAGCTATCAGTCCCTGATTGAGCATAATATGTATGTAAGTGTCAGTTCAAATAATAACTTATATGCAAATGAGTTGTTGAATAAGAAAAAAAGGTGGAGTCAAATAATTATGCCTGATATAGCCCTTGGTGTATAGTCTGTATACCACATGGTATATATCATATCATATGTTCCGCATGGCCCCCACCTATGTCCCACATGGCATCCCTCCCTATGTCCATATGCAGTCACATCCTGTCACACTCCCCATTCATTGGTGATTACTACATTTAAGCATATTTAATGTATGAAAAAGCGATTACTCGCAATGAAGTCTGGTCAGTTCATATCAACTTTATGCAATGACCACAATAATAAAGGTGGACTTAATTAATCATGCCTGATACAACTGTTGGTACCCAAATATTTTGAATTGGAAGAATTTTAAATCTTCAGTGCAACGAAAGAGACGCTTGCAGATCTCTGAAGAATATTGGAAAATTATATCATTTTACAGTTATCTTCTAAGGAAAGATCAAATGTTTTGTAGACTTTTTAAGGAAACTACTCTTCAGGCTGTCTAAGTGTCTCTGCAAAACTAATAATTTGAAAGGAAATTTTAACCTTCCATAAAGACATCTGAAGAAACTTTAACTTTTTCTGAGGAACTCTGAAGAAAACTTTAACATTTTCTGAGTAATTCTCAAAAAAATTAACATTTCTGAGGAAATCTCAAAAAAACACTAACCGGACTGGACGTAATTACCATTACATGGGTTCGCATTATGCTTCGCATGCTCACCAAAAATCGGCGGAACTGATCGCCTACAAGTGGGTCTGATCACCTACAAGTGGGTCTGATCGCCTACAAGTGGGTCTGATCCTGAGCTTGTAATCAGGTAAGAACGCGCCCTATAATTATTAATAGCTTTAAACCCTGGTGGGAAATGAGATCTTCACAAGGAGTCATATGCTGAGAAAAATTACAACACATTTTTAGACAGGTCAATGTCCGGCACCAAATTCTTCACATCCGTTACCCCATATCCATTTTATATCACAACATTATGGTTTGACATAGTTTGGCATATTTCAAGAATGCTCTGCCTATTCAGAGATTACAATCTGTGTAATGTGCATAGGAACCCCAATTGTTTGGGGCAAAAGAAAAGATTGTCAGAAGATTATTTTACTTACACTAGTCATAGCATATATATGCCAGAATTGTGAAATTATCCCATTTGACAAAAATGGGAATGGTGTATATTCACATAACTTGGCACAGGGCAAGATGAGCATGCTTGAGGGCTGTGTATGCATACTAATTAGCTTATTTACATAACAATGAAAATATTTGTATCTATGATGTCTCTAAATTAAAGTGAGTGTGGTGATTTTGCTTAAACAAATGATTGCTTACACAAATGATTATGTGGAGAGCATATTGTTTACACTTAATGGTGAGATGTAGTGTGCATATTAATTAAACTATAGGCATAACAATGAACTTTGGTGTGATCAACTTAAATCATTAATGGTGTACATTCATGTAACATAGCACAGGGTAGAGAAATAGATTAGCATGACATTTTCTTTCTTTCTTTTTTTTTTTTTTTTTTTTTGGGGGTTTGTCTGTACATACTAATTAGCTTTTTTGCAAAACAATGGATATTTCTTAAATTAGGGTGGGTGTAGTGTTGTTATTTACACAAATGATATTTGTGAATACAATTATGTATACACTTAATAGTAAGGTGATGCGTGCATATAATGCAAGGTTATTTGCATAATAGATTTCATGCAGAATGTTAGACATATAGCTCTGCTCATTACTAAGTTAGGAATGCTGTACATACATATTCACAAATCTTACAGGTGCAGCTAAGTATTGAGGGCATTGGACCTTATGGATGATGAGTATTGGGAGTTTTTGTGTTGATTTAAATTAGCATATTTGCATAATATCGAAAATACCTTTTAATATATATTTTTTAAAGTATTCATGATGAATAACTCTGGCTATAAATTTTCAGTCCAATGCATCCAAACTCACCAGTGTTTATAATTCACTGTAAAACATCCTTTTAAAAGTCTAAATGAATCCTCAGCTCCATATTACACGGATGGCTTGGCCCTGCAGTAACCAAATTCACAATACCTGGCTCTTCACAATAAGCTCCATTGTGTGCATATAGGTGATTGGGAGTGTAATTACTGATGTGTGAAATCACTGAACTATCTGTGGTGCATTTCTTATTTGCCTCTAGTAGAGTCTAAAAGTCATACCAGCCAAAATGGAGGTTCTTGTGGTTAAAAAGACTGCAAATTTGTAGCGAGGATTGGGCATAATGTGAGGAAGTGGTCAGATTAGACTAAGGTGAATTAAATAAGTTTTGTGTTCATATTAATTTTGTTATTTACAGAATAGGTTTAGCCAGATGACAGATATAGTACAGTATGTTTGGGGTTGTGTTTGCATTATTGATTACCTGGGACCAGGGTTGATTTTACCACTGCTATAACCATGGCCATAAGTCTTCACACCTTTTTCTGATCTCTGTTACTTGTGAAAACATACATTGTTACTAATTGTAAAATTAGAAAATCAAAAATATATGCCAGGCGAGACTAATACTAACTTCAAATGTCTAGGTTTTTCAATGATTAACTCCTTTGATGGACAAATTGTAGTTTTGTTATTGAACTCACAAGAAACAAAATGTACATTAAGTCTAAACATTTTGTATCTTAAGCCCTGACAAAATCTAAAATCTATCAGGGAAGGGGAGGGGGGCGGGGGAGCTATATTGCTCACAACAAACCACAATCCAGCGCAAGCAATTACACTATGGATTTCCACACACTTCACCTCACTTTCCATGGTCATAATCTGACATTGATAGTAAACACATTTCACTGCAGCTGCACTAACTTTCACCTAACACAAGGACAAAAGTATTTCCCTGTGGTCAATGTTTCTGGCTGGAAGTAATAATTTACAAATAGGGTGGTATTTAAGAGTAAAGGTTTTGTTTGTTTGTTGATGAGTGATTTTAAGTGATGTTTTGATCAACCTTTACAGGCTTTGAGAATTTTGGACTGAAAAATAACAGATTTTCATCATGTAAAAGAGGACTTCAAAAGAAACAAAATAGTGAAGAAAAAATCATTCAAAATTCTTATTCCGTTAAGGAGATATTTAAGTTTGTTGACTATTGATATATGATTTCTTTTCGTTTTTCATGTTAAGAGATTTGTTAATTATGTTTTCATGGGGGTTTCTGCCTCGATAAAAGTTTAAATGTATTAAAGGTATTTTCTTCATTTGTTGTATTTGCAAAGAGTGAAAATAAAGTTACAATCAATTGTTTAAAAATCAGACTGAAATCAGACTTGTGTTGTCATAGCCTCAGATTCCTCAATCTTTATGTATTCTATCATATTTTGTCCTGCGATTTTGTGACTTAAAAACCATGGGATATGTCACAAAAGTAGTAAAACTGAATCTAGGAAGAGTGTTTATAATATACCACCAAAAGAAAGTTGGAGGAAAATAATTTGAATTGGAGGTAGAAATAATTCCAGTAAATTTGCACAGATAAGACATCTTAACCTTGAATATCTCTTCGGAAATAAGATTTTGAACAGTTTCTTCATCATTTTTTTAAAGTCCTCTTTAATAAGATTATGCTTGACCCCTGAACTAATCCTTTAAAGTAGTAAAGAACATCAAGAAACCTTAATTCTAATCCGATTCCAGTAAATTTGATAGACATCTTGTAAATATCTTCTTTGGGACATAAATAACATTCAGCGGTCATGCTTGTGAAAATCAAAGCTTTTTTCTTGTATGAACTTAACTATGATTTGTTCAAAGATGGGGGAAATTTATTTGCATGACATTTCTAGTTAAAAGGGCTGAGCAACATCAATATAGCTTTACAAAACAGCTGTTTTGAAATACCCTTACCAAAAATAAATCTCCTGAAGAAAGAAACATCTACTTAAATTAGCACCACTTTCCTTTAAAAAAAATATATATATGTATATAAATATATACATATATATTATATATATATATATTTATATATATAGATATATAGATATATATATATATATATATATATATATATATATATATATATAATATATATATGTATATAAATATATATATATATATATATATATATATATATATATACATATATATATATATATATATATATATTCATTCCCATATGATAGCATTTTCAGTAGCAGTAGAGAACACAAAATTGATGGCATACTTCTAGAAACAAAGTTTGGTGAAAACCCCCAAATTAAAGACTTAGTTCCTTTTAGTGAGACATTATCTTACATGAAAGCTAGAGGCAGCATTCACATTAAGGTGCGGGATTGCCGCACATATTATTAAATTCCCGCTCAAAAATAATTAAAAGAGGAATATTCCTGCAAAAAAACATTAAAAATTGGCCAAAAAATACCAAATTTTGTATTTTTCAGGCAATTGAAGGCTTTTTATTTTTTTGGCCTTTTTTTCTTTGTATTTTGGTCTTTTTTGGAGTTTCTACAGAAAGATTCCTCCCCTTGAAAAAAAATGATGGCAGATTTTACAGTAATGGGTCCAAAACACCACAGTCATGTAAAGTGCTCATAAAATGCAAAATATTCATCATTTCAATATCTTATATTAATTGTTTTTTCATTATGTGTTGTTTTAATAGAAAAGATAAAATAACATGATTCCTCCGACAGAGGTCTGAGTTTTAATGAAGTAAAATCATACGTTGAGTGCTTATTAGACGGACTGAACTCCCGTATATTTTAGGCTGTTTATACAATTCATGTCTATCATTTAAAATGCAACACGATTGAAGCACATTTTAATATGCATGCACTGTTGAATTTGTCTCCTTAAGTTTGTATGTAATATTAATATGTTGATGGCATTATGAGTGGTCAGTTGTTTTTTATAAAATGTCCATCTAAAAGTTGAAGAAAAAAATAATTTTCTTGAAATACAAACAATAAACACTGAAATTTCTGTTGTTTTGGTATTACATGATTAAAAGGTATTTTGCCTAGACTACCAGCAGAATTTTTTTCTCTCAATGTTTTGCTTATTTCTTAAAATATTATGCAAGTCCGTCCAAGTTGGGTATGTTTGCAATATAGTATCCTTACTGAAATAAACAGCCAATTTGAAGTCGATTTGAAACAAGAGCCCCCAGCTATTTTAAGATGCATGATCCTCTCCTAAAAACATCATCCACACATTTGAAAATTGAATTTGCTTTGAAAGAATTCATGTTCAAGCATGTCCAACTTGTTACAAATGTAACACGCGCATTGCAAACATGATCTTGGACAGACACCAGGGAGAGTAACTTACAATAGAAGCCAAAAGGAAATTCAATTACCACTAATAATTATCCTTGACCAGCTTATTGCTTGATACCAGAATAATAAAACTTATTGACAATATACATAAAGAAAATAATGGTTGTTGTATAGTGTCCATCCAAGGTTATGTGTGCAATGCATGTGTTACATTTGTCTGTCCACGTTGAAATAGTATGACCATGGCAGATTTCATTGTAAAACATGGACCGACCCAAACCAAGCTAAACCGACCCAAACCAAGTTAAACCAACCCAAACCAAGCTAAACCGACCCAAACCAAGCTAAACCTACCTAAACCAAGCCAAACCGACCCAAACCAAGCCAAACCGGCCCAAACCAAGCTAAACCGACGCAAACCAAGCTAAAGCGACCCAAACCAAGTTAAACCGACCTGAACCAAGCTAAACCGACCCAAACCAAGTTAAACTGACCCAAACCATGCAAGCTAAACAGACCCAAACCAAGTTAAACCGACCCAAACCGAGCCAAACGACCCAAACCAAGCCAAACCGGCCCAAACCAAGCTAAACCGATTCCAAACCAAGCCAAACTTACCCAACCCGGCCCAAACCGAGTCAAACCGACCCAAACTTGACTTAAAGGAATGCATATATTTCCGGGCGAAACATTATAACGTCTTTAATATTTCCAATCTTCTTTCCCAGCTTTTTTATTCTTCAGTTTTCAATCTTATCTATTCTTATTCTTGTCCAATATTTGTCTCAAATTTTATGAAATCAACATTGCTTTGCAGAAAATAAATAACAACTGAAAATACACAAATATTGTACACTGTTTATTTCTTGACAAATTTCCTGTAATCGTCAATATATTCCAAATACTACGTAGGGCTGTAGAAATGCAATTGCAAAGAAATGACCATTGTTATAAATACATATCCAATACAGTCTTCACACAGTCCCCCCTCCCCCATTATTTGAGGTCTCCATCGGGCATGAGGATTTCTTAAGTGGCAGCCATGTCTCAGTACAACAGTGTATATACCGTGCACACATTTCCCAAATTCAGGCATTTTAGGCTGAGTGAGTGAAAAGGGTGTGATGATACCTACCAAAGAACTTTCGTATACAACTCCTGTTGTTGAAAGTTTAGGACTTCACCCAAGTGTGGAGAAAAGATAGGGGAGGAGAGATCATCCCCCCCCCCTACCACTCCTCCCTCCTCCCACTCCTCCCTCCTCCTCTATTCATAAGCTAAACCCTGCATAGCCATTTGCAGCAAAAATTAAATTAAATATAGCTTGTAACCTAATTTTGTCAGCTTAATTTGGCAGGGCCATCTTAAGAATATTTGAGGCCCCAGGGAAAGCAATATACCGGGGCCCTTAACAACCCCTCTCCCAGAAGTGTTCAGCATTTTTTTTTTTAGGGAGCAGGAGGGATTTATGTCAGTCTTTAGGGAACTATCTATTTTGTTCCGTTTCCTGAGAGTTTTGCCCAATTTTGGGAAAAATATTTTGCCAGTAAATTTTGGCGTTTCCTGGAAATTTAGTTAACTTTTAGTTAGTTTGTGGGAATTGTGACCCGTTTCCTGGGCGTTTTGACCACTTTTCAGAAAATTTTACCAAAATATTCCTTGAAATTACAATATATTTCAATTTTATGTTATAACCTTTGTAGTGTTCGAGGGTGATGGGGCCTCGGTCCAAAGATCAAAGCCAGATCCAATGTTTATTTTGCTCACAAGGGCCCCATTTCACATTTACACCATTGGTTCTTATGTTTTTTACTCTTTCATATGAACGTTAATTTTCAAAATGATAATATATTTACCATTAAAGTCGCTGAGCCCCCCAGCAACTACCCAGTTTGCACATGCGGTAAGACAGCCCTGTAAGTTGGTATCATCAAGGAGTTGATTCCAAACTGCCTTGTATCATCATAGAGCAAATACATCTTTAAGTATTTGTCCTTCATGTCCATCTCTAATCTAATTAGGATGACTCCATTAACGCAACGCTGGGAACTGACTGATTCACAGCTTTTCCTAAGGCGGGAATGTTAACATGTGCACATGGAATTATTACATTATGGGAGCCATCATTTCCAGCTGGAACAACGATGAGGCATGTCGTTCAAATAATAAGGGAGGGGGTGGATTAAGACTGTATTGGATATAAATAAATAGCAACAAGTCATTTATTGCAAAATATTGGGGGAAGGTCTTCCTGACACCTGCGCCTATGGCCCTTGTAATATTGGTAATAATAGGGGAGAAAAGATTAGAAACGTTAAAGGCATAATGCTTCGCCCGGAAATATATGCACTCTTTTAAGTCAAGTTTAGTTTGGCTTGGTCTGGTTCGGTTTGGGTTGTTTTGGCTTGTTTTGGGTCGGTCCATGTTTTACAAATGCCGGACAGTAAAGGGGTCCAATTGTACTAATTAAATAGAAGTTCGGGTAATAACTTTTGCTTGATACCAGTATATAAAACTAAGTTACTGACAATATACAACAAAAAAATGGTTGTTATGTAGTGTCTGTACAAGGTTAGAGTCCTCGTCATAAAGGTTTTATGCAACCGTCACCCAACCGACAGGTGACCGGTTGCGGACGAAGCCCGACCCAAAAATAGCAGTTGCTTATTGAATCAATATCAATACAAGAAACAAGCATCCACACATTCACTCTTAGTTCGCATACACTGTACATTGTATGTGAGGTTTCTGTGTTAATCTCGGTATAAATGGGGATTAACTCTGCGAAAGTTTAACAAAAGATAAATCTCTTTTGTCTCAACTGGTGATAAAAATAGCTGTGTATCATGATGCCTGAGGTAATAATGTGCTTTAACTGTGAATGATTGACGGACCATTTCTCCTAAAAAAGATATTGCGTTTTCTTAAGGCAGTGTACAGCAGGCCTTGCATCAAATCATGAATTGCATAAAAAATGAAGATACTGATCGTTGTCTTCACTTTTCATTTTTTCCAAGAGATAAATTGTCACCTTAATTGTTAATATATTTATATAGGGTTTTCCCTTTTTCACAGAGCTTGTTAATACATTTTAAAAAGCATTTGCTTTTGTTTTAATACCAAAGATAATTGGAAAAATAAATTCATATATCCAGATGGAGGGGGTTTTGCACCCAGGGCTGATTTCTAGGGGGCTCAAGGGGGCTGAGCCTCTTAAAATTCAGCTTTGGGTCCAGACCCTCTCCCCCTCCCTGGTAAAAATTGACCTGACTTGCCCTAGCTCTAAGTAGGAATCTCCGGTTACTGTTCTGTTTGCATCACCAAATTTTACTGCTTTGACACTCTCTTTGTGTAAGCCTCCTTGTTAATTTTTGTTAGAAATTAGCAGTCGGGACCCCCATTCTCCCTGTAGCTATGCCACAGTGATCAGACATGCACAATTACAAATGGGGTTTAAACAGATTACGTTTGAAAATTTTGTCTAAATTTAGTGTACTATTGGCCTTAGAAAGGGAATTTTTCAAATTTTGACTGAATCTTTTCAAAATTCGACTGAATCTTAAGGCTTTTAATTAACTTTCAAATTGATGTATCATAGCCATTCCGGGGCAAAATATTTTGAGTGCTCATTTTGTTTATTTTCATAACATAGTTATTTCTAGGTTGGGAAATTTCGTCAACCTTAATGTTACCATACGGATTTATAAAATGAACATCGTTAGAAATTCTGACCGAATCTACGCCCTTATTTGGCTGTCAAATTAATGAAATCGCATATTGCATCTTGGAGCTTTTGTCCCAGGGCAACCAACATCCAGGAAGGAATTTTAGATACTTTATTTTGCTTGTATAAAATTAATTTTTGCCAAATCTTAAGCTAAATTGTGATCAAATTTAACTGTCTATAAGCCTATTGCCACTTTGGCAAAATCATCATTTTACATCCAGTCAGTTGTCGCAAAAATTCACATATTATGTACATCCCTATGCAGTAGCATAGTCAGGATTTTCATATTTGGAAGGAATAGGGGGGGGGGGGCGGGGAATCTAATTAAACCAATATTTAGTGTTGTAATGGAGGTGTCACCAAAGGTGTGACTTCGAGCACAAAGTGCTGGACTTGTCAGCGTAGGTCCAGGGGCCCACTTAAGGGCCCCTAGTGGGGTCCTGGGAGAAGCCCCATTAGGGGTCCAGGGGCAAATCCCCAGAAGCTCTTGCAAAATTGACATTTTAATGGTAAAAAAGTATGTTACAATGCAAGTCAAAATTCATGTCAAAGAGAGCTATATATAATACACTAAATACAAAACACAAAATCAAACGCAAAGTGCTTGGCTTGTCAGCATAGAATCCAGAGGCCCGCATAAAGACCCCTAGTGGGGTCCAGGGCGATGCTCCAGTAGGGTCCACGGGGTGGAGCCCTGGAAGCTCTCGCAAAATTGAAATTTCAACGGCAAAAAAGTATGACACAAAAAATAGTAAGAAGGTGTATTATACAAGTCAAAATTCATGTCAAAGAGAGCTATAATACAGCATATACAAAACACAAAATCATGAAAACGCGTAATGTGGAAATAGGTTTTATTGTTACGTTTGTACATGGTTAGGTTTATCGTCACACTTTGACACTTATAAGTTGTCTAAAAGAAAGGTTTTCAATAATTTACTACAAACTTGTATAAATGTTGTCAAACTTTTCAAATAAGCCTGTGCTGTATCACGTGCACCCCGCCACCCACCGCCACTCATCTCACTCTCTCCCTATCTCTCCTCCCTATCTCTCTTCCCTCTCTCTTAGTCCTTGTATTTAAATACAAAATCGCACAAATGTTTAATATATTATTACCAAAGAACCTTTTTCTGAGTGCCCTTATGAAATATAAAAACATTATAAGCACCTGAAATGTTTAAGCTTGTTGAACTGAAGGCACCAATCTGAACCGACGGATTAAAATATTGGAGGGGGGGAAGATTGCCCCCTCGCCACACCTCTGGCTACGCCACTACCTCTACGCATATACAAAGTCAGTGCTTTTTCATTGGAACAACACCTTTGTGAGTGAAAATAGATCATAAGACGTTGCATTCTTTCTACTTCCTGACAAAGCCCCCTCCCCTACTTGATTGAGAATTTCCAGGAGTCAAAAGTTTTCCCCTTCCCCATTTTATAAACCAGATTTTCGCCCCTGAGAAATATTTTTAAACTGATATGCAGAAGAAAATAATCTTCTCCAAACATATATTACATGGTAGTTGTAGGTGGAATATATTAAAGCCGCAAAACAAAGGGAGCTTCACAATCTCGATTGTCCGAGTGAACGAAATCTTCTAAATTTGGTTCCATTATAAAAAACAGATATTGAAAAACAAAACAAAATTCAATATAACATGCATGGTACGATAATTATGATGAAAATAAAAACAAAACAAGCAGATTCCTGCTTAAAAATTGAAAGAAATTAAATCAAGGAACAGAATTGAAAACAATTCAACAAACCATCAAATTTGAAAAATTCAAACATCCAAAAATGTAATCAGTTAAGTTCATACCTTCAATTTATAATATTCCATTCTCTTCATTTTTAGTAAAGAATTGACAGTGTATGGGTAAGAGATGAGAAGGGAGGGAGGGGGCAGCTAAAACAAAATACATCTTTTTCCAGAAAATATGGAGAAGCAAGATGTAAAAATAATTCATAAGTTCACTAGACAGCCAGAAATATTAATATTTCTGAAGCTGGATTTTCAATTCAATTCAAGTGGGCAGGGTTTATTTTCTTTAAAATTAATTTCTTGTGTGTGAAGAAAACGTGCTTGTTTTGGGCAAGTAGGATCAAACCAAATCGGAAAGACAAGTGAGAATGAAATAGATGAATGAGAGTCACTTCTGTACAATGAACTAGACTAGAACAGTAGAAGATTTTAGGATAAAAAGGCTGTGTAAGGGGGAATTTATTGTTTACAAAGTATTCTCACTGACCTCTTTAGTTTTCAATTAAACCCTAAGTCGTACCCAAACATTTCACACCCGCTCCTTCAATTGACTAGTCTAAAAATTCAGAGTCCCTCGCACGTGTCTGATTTATGGCACGGTCTACACCCGAAAACTTTCTTTGCATTTGAAACATGTAATAATTCATCGGGAGTCAGTGGTTAAAAAAGAGGATCTACTTTTCATCCTTTTAAAGAAGGTATGTAAAAAGAATAAAAAGGCATAATCACTGTAAATACTGATTTATCATCATTGATGCATTTCATTGGAAAGTGTGAAGAGCACATTTTGCATAAAGAAAATGTTTTATAAAGACTGATCAATGCTATAATTTGAAAGGTAATTTCCAGGGTAGTTTCGTGTCGTCGTATTTCTAATTTATTTTCATCTTGTGAGAGGGGTCTTACAACCCAAAGCTGCCTAACCAAGCACAAAATAATATCTCACAAAACTTTTAGAGCCTCAAGTTGTATTTCTTTCTCTCACAATATCTGCAACTTATTTTACCCGCAATCTGATTGAGTTTTTAGTCATGGAGTAAATTGCAAGCCCCTCTCCCGATTTATACTGACACTACAAAAACAATATTTTTAGTAAATCCACATAGGCGGGATTTGGGTGAAATGAGAAAATGCCCCCAACTTATTTTCTCCATATTTACATTTGTTGTATTGTGGTTTATGTTTTGTATCTTTATGCGATGTGTTTATAATACCGACCCCCCCTCCCCTCCCACACACACATATATACATACACACAAATATACATACACACTTTTGGTGGGTAAAGTGCAGTGATTTTGGTCATAGAAGCAAGAGAGTGGCAAGTTGGTCTCATGGAAGGGGGTGACAAAAGCCTATATATCAGACAAAATATGTAACTTTACACAATTTTGTGGTGGACAAGCGGGAGGGGGGAGGCAAAGTGATCTTGTGGGAGAATTTCCCCTGCCCCCATTGTAGCGCCGCCCTTGGTAAAGTGATAACCATATATATATATGCCTAGCAATTGCAATTCCTTCTGAATAATTTTGAAATAGAATTAAAACTGAGTTGTTTTAATTAGTGAAACGTAGGTACCATCGGCTTATGAAACTGACAAAAGAAAAAAACAGTTTTTATCACACCTTTCTTAAGCAAACACATTGCTTTAATGTAAAAGTTCATGCTCCAACATATGAACTCTGGGAATAAATGTTTTCAGTGCTACGGGTAGCACCGTGGGTTTGAAAGGAACATGTGTTTACAAAAATGGATTCCAGCTTCTGTTCAGTTCAAATGACAATTAACTCACGGACAAAATATCGAGGGCTTGGGTATACTGTACATTTGATTTTAAGTAAAAGATATAATTTGATGTAAAAGACATAATGCAAACCAGGCTGATGCAAACTGAATGAAAGTGAAGACCACATCTATTCTCGTCAATATGGGATAAAGTAACGAGCGATTATACACAACGTAAATGCAAAGAATATTGGAAGTAAAATACAACACAAAGTTTTCATTTTTATTTCAAACTCTAACGACACTTATGAACTTCAAATGCATGTGTATTTTTTTCAAAGATACGATACATTAAATTTTGTGAATATTTTATTATTTCTCCCGCGATAAACGTACTTATTATACATCACATCACACACTGTACATCAATTTAAGCATACCATGCACACTATAGCAGTTATAGTATTATTGTTGGCAGAGAGTTACACATGAATCCAATGGCCATGCTGCCCATTGTTGAATAGGAAGACATTGAATGTACAGTATTTGCATCTCTGAAAACAAAAATCAATCAATTCCTCCCTGACCGAACTTCTTTTCAAAGTCTTTGTCACGATGAAAAGTTGACACATCTAATCACTGAGGCGTATCATACCATACATGTATAATACAACAAGTAAATGTGTGTGTAAAGTGTATGGTATATGAACTTGTCTGTGTTGTGTTGGTAAACATAACAAGTTGTGCATTGTGTTTTCGGTGGGTCAGCAACCGGTCAGCCCCGGTTGTACGACCAGGCCGTAAAGCCTTTATAACGCAGAAGTTTCACCTAATTTTTTGCTTAAACTAACAAATAATGTTTGATTTGAGTTCTGATATTTAAAACTACATTTGATGTTAATAAAAGATGAAAAACTAAAGTACCTGCCTTATCTTATTCAACATAATTTTGGCATTTATATTTTGTGAGTTTTGTCCGTCCAAGTCATCTCACTCACATGTTGCATTTCACTTTTATTTTCTTGCAACCTTTGGGTACTTTATCTCTGCATTTTCACCAATGATAAATGGGATGTCTTAGCATTAAATAATAGGTCACTTGTTTTAAAACAAAGCATTTTAATTTTGGGGGTCTGGAAGGAGTTTTTGGGTCGTTTAACTGTGAAAACTACCTGAACACTAGAGGACAAAAAAGCAAACACAACAGTGAAGAAAACTGCTGTAATATCTTGATAAGAATGATCTTGTAAGAATTAAATGCAACAATGTTATGATAAAGCATGTACACAAAAATAACATCATGTACAAAAGTGGACCTACATATTAACTAGATACAAATACAGCTAATCAGCATTCAACTTGATATTCTCTGGAATAAATTTACCAAATATGGATTAATCATAATTATAATAATAACAATAATATTAATTATAATAACAATAATAATAATAGTAATAATGATAATACAGTTTCTGAAAAATTAGGCTTTTGAATTTTTTTTAAGGGAAAATGGGAAGAAGAATGAAAAACATAATAAGATATCGACATGTGCATTTAAAAAAGTTAGAGGGCCATTCCATCATACATTAATACATTTTGTACCAAACAAAAGCAACGACTTAAAGGTCAAAGAACTACTGTTTTAATTAAGATAGAAAAACAAATAAATATACAAAAATGTTAATTTTCTAATATCATGCATGCCAGACATCAACTTACCCACTTTATTCGTGTTTCAATGTCAAGCCTCTCAAAGCTATGATGTTTCTTGCACTGAGCTATACGTCAATGTATTTCCTGATGATTAGAAGGTTCTACTCCTAAAATCCTTCCTACATTTCATGAAAATAACGAGAAAAACACACTCAACGATTCAACTTAAATATCATTAGTAACGATTACACTTCTGGATCAATGACTGACCTCTTTTGATGCAAGTGCAGCTGTGGTCACATCCTCATGTTATACTGATCCAGCAGCATATTCTAAAACAAGAGGATCGTTTACATAAAGCAGACCCTTTAGAGGCACAAACCTTGCTTTTAAAGGAATATCCCCATGGATTTTTATTTTTTTATATAAGATAGAGAAAATTTGTAGAAACAAAGTGGTGAAAAAACTATGTTAATATCTTATTCCATTTAGAAGTTATATCGGTTTAAAGAGTAGAAAAATGTTCTGAAAAACACCTCTTACAGTATGTCCTTCAGCATGGTGATAAAATCAAGGCAATTCCAGCACAGTTCTTATGTATTTCTTATCAATTTAATCACACTTATTTTACATTGTCGAACAGCATTTTTGGTTCATTATAGAGACAGGGTGGAATACATAATTTACAAGAAAATATCTAAAAAAATTCTTGGTGTACGTCACATTTTCAATGAGAAAAAAATCCATATCATTTTTAACGAAATACAAAAAATGGTTTGTTGAAAATGTCTCTATGACATCACAGATGTTGCCAATTAGTCACTTTTGTCCAAATTCAAAAATAATTTAAAATTTCCTAACTTCTAAACGAAATAAGATAATTAACAGTTTTTTTCACCACTTTTTTTCTAAAAATTTCTCTATCATAAATAAAAAAATTAAAATCCATAGGAATATTCCTTTAAAGGCACAAACCTTGCGTTTATGTTCTTGAAAATTAAGTGACTTTTTTGGTCTGAAATGTAAACCCCTTTCATAGGTCACAACTTAAAAAAAGGTGAATTAAAAAATGTGAAAAAATTTATATAAAAAGAGAATATCAAATAATATTACCACAGCTTGTACATACAGTATTAATCAAATCTTAGATGCATTTAATGTCCGCAAAGTGGGTGCACAGGCAGAATACGGGGGAGAGGATTTAGGGGGTATTTTTCCCGCACACTTTTTTAACAATTTTATATCTTTTGTATTATAATATTTTTGTATTTCAGCATGATTTTGTGGTTCCCCCTTCCCTCTTTAAATACAATGATGCAAATTTGAGTTTGTTACTTTTTCCCCTTCCCCCTCCTGGGCACTACTTTCGGAAGGATAACCCTGCCCATGAGAGATAAATAGAATAGAAATGATATGCACATGCACACAACATACTCTGTTGTATTTTCTTTTGTTTAACTATGTATGTCAATTATAATTTGAAGAGAAAAAATGAATATTTTATAAACATATATGATATTTGGGTGTAAAATATCATGAACGATATGAGTAAAGATAATTCCAGTCATGAATAATGTTTCAATTTAATATTAAGCAGCCCACATGATAATTTGGAGTAAATTTACAGTGATTTCCCAAAGTTACACTATATCATCAACAGTTTACACATTAAACGCCTACAAAATGCTGTTTATCACCTACAGTATAGAAACATTAAACCACAGGTGGCAGGTGTTCAAATAACATTTATAGATTCAATTTTCAGGTTTTTTTTTTTTTTTTTGGTGATTCCGACAAGATTTTTTATGATTCTTTGAACATCTAATAACAGCTTCCTGATATAAGTAAATGTGTTTTCTATATTTTTGTTACCACAACTGTAAATTCAGTATGCACTGTGAAAGCAATTGCTTGGTTGTTCCTCAAAACAGAGTTGGGGTCAATTATGGGGTCAATTACAGTACAAAAAACATGTATAATTACAATTCCAACCCTCCAAATGTTTTGTTCCGCCCCAAGTTTGGATTCAGGCTCACAATCTCAGCAGATGTAAACAAACCCCAATATGTAACTCCATCAAACAATGCTTTGACCCACTTTCCACACAATAGATAAAGGCACTCTTTACACATGTTTAATTCATATCAGCCTGGATATTACAACAGAAAAAAGGCTATTACACAAATTTCTATGAAAAGATTGGTGTTAATAGATAAAAAAGATACAGAAGACAAACAATTGTTTGAAATGTCAATCATTACTAAAGCTACAGTATATACAGTATGGTAGTGACAGTAGAATGCCGAGAAATATTATATTTAGGTCGATATGTTGGACTGAAAATGCATCTTGTATGTGAGTAGTCCGAGTTAAAGCTCTTTTTTCTTTTCTTTTAAAGGGCTGAAAAGGATGATTCAAAAACAATTTTGCCAACATTCCAAATGTAATGCAATCCTCTTTATTTGCGCAGGCGCAAGTTCATGTGGTGGTATTGCAAGCATTTTAGAGCATTTTACAATTAAGAGCAAACACAAGAATTGTTGACATTTTAATTTTTTCATTCAAATTTTGACCATTTATCATGGACAGTTAGGTTCGTACCGCTGATCGGGGGACTCAAATAAGTCCCCCGATCGGGAGACTTAAGCATGTGCACTGAGCTTACAGTGATATATGGCGCCGCCATTTTTATTGTGAAGTTTCAGTCATAGACGCTTATCAGTCATTTCATTGAAGGTTTGTAACAAAGTTTGCTTTATTCATGTTCAATTTCACGAAAGTAAAACAACTTGGTTACTATCACGCAGTTTTTGCTAAATAATTTTCACAAATCCCTAGTTATTTCTCATAATTTCAAAAACCTTGCTAAAGCGCTCTCTCGATCGGGTACAAACCAGACTGATGGATATTAATCTCTTCCACCTGCAACTGACAACATTCTGATATACACTGTGTGTGGATTTTCAGTAAGATGGGAGGTTGACTTTGATATCAAAATTTAATTTGCCCTTAAAAGTTGAAAGAACATATTTTTTTCATAAGTGTTAAATCCCATTGACAATTAATGTGGGGAAACAGTGCTATATATTGTGTGTACTCAGTTACACAGCTATACAATTTGGATATAAGGACTTGATCCAGTTATACAAAGAAAGAGGACAAGTGATAATGATAAAATGTCTAAATTTGACACACTGAACTGCAATGACAGTTCAAACATTACCAAGACTTCAAAATACTGTACTTCCTGACACACATTGGCCTGACACACAAAGCATGTGCCAAGCTATAACTCAGTACAGTGATCACAAAAGAACATGAAAATTAAAATTTAAAGAAAGTTTATTTAGTTTTTTCACACTATTTAAATTATTTTTCCTCAAACTTTCTTCAGGTGGTATATTATAAATACCCTTCCTAGATTCAGGTTTACTACTTTTTTGACATATCCCATGGGATTTAAACAACAAAATCAAAGGACAAAATATGATAGAATACATACAAACTTTGCAGAATCTGAGGCTATGACATCACAACTAGTCTGATTTCAGTCATTTCTACAAAAATAATACCAAATTTTAAACTTAAATATCTCCTTAACGGAATAAGATTTTTGAATGCTTTCTTCACCATTTTGTTTCTTTTGAAGTCCTCTTTCATATAAGATGGACTTGCTTGACCACTGAACTAATCCTTTAATGGAATAAGACTTCTTTAAATGCTTTCTTCGCCATTTTGTTTCTTTTATAATTTCAAACATTAGCAAAAGACTTCAAAATACTGTACTTCCTGACACACATTGACTTGACACACAAAGCATGTGCCAAGCTAGTAGACACGATCGCTAATTCATCACCTCTCCTACAGTACAGTGGTCACAAAAGAACATGAAAATTAACACCAACGCCCTTAACTTTTTCCCAATATAACCATACAGTCATAAACCTACGAAACTTATTTCATCTTACTTTTTGGTAGATTTCCTGATTTTCCTGTATGAAAGGGCACTAATAATCAAGTCTCTCAAAGAAATTCAATGTCTTGTGCACAGGATGATAGCGTTACAACTAATGTTGCAAATGGGCACATACATCTTGAATAAAGGATGGGCCAAAATGTGCGCAGATACAAAACAAATCACACTGTGCATTCGTTACAAGATACACACAACTGTGCGTTCATATGCTTAAGGCTACACACACAGGGGATGCAAATATGTCAATAATTTTTTACGCAAGCGTTCCATCTTCGTATTGGTTGGAAATAATACGTTTGTTAAGACACTCGCAAAATATGTATCAAAACTTCAATCCTTTTAGGATCGAAAATGAGTTATTACGTTATTCAAAATGCCTAAAACAAATTCAATTATCAGTGTGCTGATTTTCAGGCTAAATTATGGAGGTCTTCATATAGAAAATCATTTTGTCAAAAATTCTGGGCAAATTTTTGGAATTTTTTGATAGAAACCCGTTGACTTTGCTTAAGTGTGTAAATTAACTATGTACATAATCATTCATACTCTCATTTCAGAGATTCATAGCAAAGGAGTTTGAGTAGCCAATGAAGATTCTAGTCCCAGGGGGCACTTCCATATGTGGGGTAATATGTACATGTGCTGCCCAAGCAGTAGCCTTTTTCAGAACTTTCGTAGTGCAGGTATCAAAAATCCAATCTCTCATACTGCTCGTCTCAAAAAAATTGCATAATTTCATACTGCAGGTATCAAAATTCACTTATTTCCGTACTGCAGGTACCAAAAATAACCTATTTTCATACTGCAGGTATCAAAATCATAATCTGTCATACTGCAGTTACCAAAAAATCTCATACTGCAGTCCAATTTTGAAATTTGGGCAGCAAATGCCTACCACTTTAGTATGGAAGTGCCCCCTCTCCCCCCTCGGAATTCTAGTCAACTTTGCAGTACTTGTTTCAAGCCTCACATTTCTCTTGCCAGCCTCACAAAGTCAACTACAACCCATACATAGACTGGAAATATAACTTGCCATTGATTTATTGTTAGCTGATTCCAATTTTCTTCGCTGTTTCAGGAATTTTTAAAATTATTTTCACACCTTAAATTCTGCTGAAATAAATACATGTTATGTTTCTCTGTCTTTAAATGCAGCCAACAAATTTTCTGGTAACAACTTCCTCCACAAATGGGTAAATTTTTGGTCGAAATGTACCTAATTTGTTTAACTCTTCTGAACAAGTGTCTCTTCCGCAAATAAATGTTTACATCCCCTAGCCATTCACAGAGCTGGAAGCATCTCTTCCAGGGCTAGTGTATACAAAGTCACCAACCCAGTGGCCGAAATTAAAAAAACTCCAAAAGACAAAAGTGGAGCCCATTCTAGGATGTGTTCAATATGAAGATTCATACTAGCGCAAACAAATCAAAATGCACAACACCCTGCCCTTGGTAACCTCCATTCCCATCCCAAATGATCTATTTTTTCCCCCTTGTTGGCTGACATTCACCAATTGCTATCATTTACTGATTTACGGCCTGTCACTTGTAAGAGCTTATCTCATAGGCCTATTCATAATTATCATTCTTTCATGATTGATAAGATTACACTTAAATTAAAACCATTTACCCAACCTAATCCAACATAGGCGTACGGGACAGTTTCAATTTGGGGGGAGCGTAACAATTTTTGCCTGAATCCTCCAATCTTGCCCTAATTTAACACAGTTCATGAATATACTCATAAAATCCATATTTCATGTTGCCACAATGCCAAATCATCTGCTTTTAAACAACAAACAACTGAACAAAGCTTTTAAAGATCATATTTATCATATCTTTAAAATGTTTTCTTTTATTCAGAAAAAATTTAGGTCAGTTTTTTTTAACACAGTTTTGCCTGCATTTTGATACCCATTTTTTCCAAATTCTTGGGTTCCCAATTTTTTTGGGGCAGTCTTCCCCCCCCACCCATGTAATCCAACAATTCATTCAGGTTTTTCTATAATGCTAGATACATCATAATCCAACAAATCATTCCTAATTATACAACAAAAATGTCCCAGTGGTAACATAGGCCCTAGGCTTATGTTAGTAACGGAATCATTTACCATCGTTTCGCCATAATTTATTTCATTTTAACCCATTTCTGTAAGCTGATATTGTAGAATTGCTGTTGTTTACTGATCTGCGGCCTCACGAAAGGTTACGTTTTTTTCCTATGCACGCCATTGGAGATGAAAGACAAACAAAATTGTCTTATCTTTATTAAACTTCACACAACTTCCCTAAGAATATTCTTCATTAAAATATTAAAAATCTGTTATCACTAGGTTCACAACAAATTTGTCGTTTATCCACAAAATAATCTCTTATGATAGTTACTTGGAAATGGTAGAATTTATCTATTTTCTGTGAGTCTTCTGTTCATGATGTGAACCACTATTCAGCCTTTACTTTAAGAGCAGAACTAAATTGTTTGTATTATTCATTAGGTCAAAGTTCGATAAAAATGTTTACTTGTTAGTTTAATCTCTATTTGAATGTGCATGAGTTGTTAGCCAATCAGCTGTACGACAACCACAGAATATGACATTGAACATAAACAATTATGAGTGACAGAAATTTTGAAGGTCGACTAGGAAAAACATTTTTGCCAAAACAAGCATAGAGGGTCTTCTAATTTTGTCTTTTTGAGCTCTGATCATGGGCCTAAGTTTGGTAGCCTAACGTTCAACACACCTTCACCTTTTTGTATGGAAAGTGTAATAACCCATTGTACACGCCACCATTATGTCAAAAAGTGTATTGTGATATAACTTATAGCTAGACCTATGTGCAATTAATAGGCCTAATACACTTATAGAATTGTGACAATAACTAGCCTTGGCCTAGTAAGAATCTTCATACTCCAACTCATTCGCTCTAAATCTCTGATTTAGAGTATATTAAATTTTCGGTATGAAGATTTCCATATTTTAACATACAAATCAGCACACGGAAACTTGAATTGGTTTTACACATTGTAAATATCATAATCGCTTTCCTAAAAGGATACACATTTTTCGTCCAAAAATAAAGTTTTGATACATTTTTTGCGAGCATCTTGACAAAAATGTGATACGTACGTAAGCAATTTTCCCAACCAATAAGATATGAAGCTTGCGTAAGGAAATGATTGACATAATTTGAGCGTGTACCTGCATCGCACCGATGTGTGTTCTACGTGCGTGTTATTTATGTCGGCGCATACAATTTGAATGTATTAATAATATCAACAAAAGAACAAGGGTGTTGAGGTACTTAAATTTAAATAATTATAATAGTGCGCAACAATGCAATTGTCACGTCTTGTAACGAACAGGCAGTGTGGTTTTTGTTGTATCTGTGCTCATTTTGGCCCCTCCTTTTTCCAGTTATATGTGCGCATTTGCAACATTAGTTGCAACGCTAACGTCCTGTGCACAAGACACTGAATTTCTTCCAGAAAATTGAGTTTTTACCTTTTTTTCACAAGGATTTTGGAAAATCTATTAAAACGTTTGTTGAAAAAAGTTGTTCAGCTTTATGTCTGTATGGCTACATTAGGCAAAAGTTAAAGGTGTCAGTGTTAATTTTCATGCTCTTTTGCGACCACTGTACTGTAGAAGAGATTATGTATTAGCCTACAGATCGTGTCGTAGTAGGCCTATATATATACATATATATATATATATATATATACATCCTTTTCATATACATACACATATACATATACTGTACATACATATATATATATATATATATATATATATACATCCTATATATATACATACACATATACTGTATATATATATATATATATATATACATCTATACATATATATATATATATATATATATGTATATATATATATATATATATATATATATATATATATATATATATATATATATATATATATATATATATATATATATATATATATATACATATATATATATATATACATATATATATATATATATATATATATATATGTATATATATATGAATATATATATATATATATATATATATATATATATTATATATATATATATATATATATATATATATATACATATACATATATATATATATATATATATATATATATATATATATATATATATATATATATATATATATATATATATATATATATATATATATATATATATATATATATATATATATATATATATATATATATATATATATATATATATATATATATATATATATATATATATATATATATATATATATATATATATATATATATATATATATATATATATATATATATATATATATATATATATATATATATATATATATATATATATATATATATATATATATATATATATATATATATATATATATATATATATATATATATATATATATATATATATATATATATATATATATATATACATATATATATATATATATGAATATATGTATATATATATATATATATATATTATATATATATATATATATATATATATTATATATATATATATATATATATATATATATATATATATATATATATATATATATATATATATATATATATATATATATATATATATATATATATATATATATATATATATATATATATATATATATATATATATATATATATATATATATATATATATATATATATATATATATATATATATATATATATATATATATATATATATATATATATATATATATATATATATATATATATATATATATATATATATATATATATATATATATATATATATATATATATATATATATATATATATATATATATATATATATATATATATATATATATAAAGTATATGTTGCCATAAAGCTAGGAACACCTGTGCCTTGTCCTACGTGTGAAGTTTCAATCTGCGACTGCCTCCGCAGTGATTAACGTTAGGCCTAATATAACACTAACAGTTAACGTTAGTACCTTTGCCTATCAATTAAAGTTACAATGTACCTCAGGCTCACTCACTAATTTAACTTTCAAGATGTCCCTCTATATAAATGAAATTTCGAGTCCACAACTGAAATACTAACGTTAGATTGGCCTACCCGGCATTGTCTTTGATCATAAAACTGCGCCTTATTCCATCCAGTCAAACATTACCATTCGGAAGATGAAGAGAAAGCGTGGAAGCAGAGGACATATTGTTTATTGATGACGTATGACGTATTTAGCACGTGACTCAACTTTTTTCGCTCCTCCTTTTGGTGGGTGTGGTACCAAAGATATTACCAGAAATTACCAAGACTGGCACATCTACTCATTTCTGGGCATCTGCGGCAAAGGGTAAGGAAACCTTCCGGCCCATATTATATCCTTGAAGATTCTTGTGGCGCTGTAAGTGTAAGAGTCATATTTCATTTTAAACTGCAAGAGATATTTTGCCTCCACAATATAATCGATAGAGCATTCCACTTATTAACAACTCGCTGGCTTAAGAAATATTTACGTATGTCAAGCATGTGTACTCTTTATATCATATTGACCTTTGGGGTGATACTGCCATGCCTTCCATTCTTAGCTGACATTAAAAAGATCCTGCATTGCCAGCTTGACGTCGCTTATGGGGAACAGGGGGAGGGAACAATCACCTTTAAAAATATGCGGTTCCCCCTTGTCCCACCCCTTTCTGAAGAATTTTTTTTTTTAAATGAAGACCATTTTCTCCTCTTTCTACCATTCCTAATACAATTTTTTTAAGGCCTAATATAAGAAAACTTAAAATATTTCAATACATCTCTTTGATAAATAATCAATTGAAATGTTACCCCATATTTCAGTATTTAATTGTACGAATGAATACTAAACAATTTACACGGACGCAATGGTTTTGTAGTTGTTCACAAAGACCCTAAGAAATAAAAGTTTTTCTACAAATGCATCTATATGCATATAGCATGCCTATTAATAGGAACATTTATAACACACGAGCATTTTGAAGTCATGCAGCCATAATGTTCAGATATTGCAATAAAATAAAAGCCTAGCTCTATTATCTTTTATTTCTAATATTTCGAAAACGGCGTGGTGAACATATCAAATGGGAGTAGAAAAGTTGTAGTCATGACCGTAATGAATGTATTTTCATCAGTTTCCCCAGGCAAAGATATTTTTCCCGGACGTCTATCAAATTTGAAAAATGTAACATTGCATAAGGCTTTAACGTTAGGATAGCAAAGGATCATGGGAAATATCACAAAATGGCGGCTTCCATGTAGCAAAATGTTTCCATTAATAGGAACATTCATGTCTCCATTAATAGGCATGCTACCAGACTGTATAGAGGGTAAAGAGTGTTTTGACATTTTGCAGGAAAAATGTTTTCGCTGCCTGTTTAGAAATGGTGGTTCAAATCTTTTGACTGAGTTGATTTTAACGTAGAATTTAAAGTTTTCTTCTTCTTATGATGAAAACAAGAGCGCTTGGTGTGGAAGGAAAATGTGTCAGTTAGATAAATTCTTGGTTAGTTGACATATCCCCCACATCCGGGCCCCACCAATCCGGATAATTTTTCAACTATTATCGGTCAAAAAATTACTAGTGACCTTTTGTTTCCATTTTAAACTTGCGAACATTTTGAGATTTGTGGTAAATCGTTTGACAACAACTTCTATCTTAAGAAGAAATTCCCTTTCAATTTGTGTATGGACTTTATACGATTATTTTCACTTTGACAATTCCTAGTCACTACAACTTCAATACGAGAAACAAATAAATTCGCTTTACTTTCTTAAAATAAAAGACTAAACTATCGACCACAAATTTGGTAAATCGGTCAGCTAAGCCGAGAGTGTGGCGCACGTCTAATTTATACATGTAATCTAACAGTCTTTATTATTAACAAAATCGTGTCGTATTTCTTTTACTTTATCCAATTTTACTAAACTTTTACTTTTTCATCAATATCTTGGCTACCCCCTATTCTTGTACGGTATTTTCCATAATAATAAGAACAGCAATTTGAGCATGTCGAAACTACTTTTTGTTTACATGCTGGAATCTGATTTTAAAAAATTGAAATACTCTCCACCTAACTGCCATCGTTTCAGTCTCCATCTCATCCACTTCTCTCCTTCGCACCTCTACCCCCCCACCCCACCCCCTTTCACATCTCTAAATACCCTAACTGCCAATAATGGGTGGCAAATGCAAGCTGGTATTTTTTGCCGAAATAAAGAAAAAAACACATATTTCCTATCTACGGTACTTAAGATAGCACGGTCTAAAAGAAGCTATTGCCTTTTATTGTATTGTCTTTAATTCTCGAGACAATTGATTGGCTATTTTTTTTGTTTTTTTTTGCGAAAAAGATCATGACTTTCTACATCAAATTATTATTCCATTGACATTTACGATATTTTTACTCAATGACATTTCTCAGACAATCTTGAACAAAACTGTTGTGACACTTACCATTACCGGAAAGTTCACATGTTATTTCAAATTTTCATGTACAGCTATTTTCAAGTAAGCCCGTCAGCCGTTCCCCACCCCCACCCCCTCGCTCCGCCCTTTCAATGTTTTTAATGAACGGGCGTCTCCCAACGAAATTTGTCCAAGATTGTAGAATACAAAGTTGATAACATACTGAGAAATTTAAAAAAAATCGAAGCGACAGATTTTTAAATAAAGTGAAGTATTTATTATCGTTACATGATAATGGGGAAATCGTATAGTCTTAGCAGCCTGGTGGCCCTTGTATACAAAGTTGGCTTCATTGGCTATCATCGATATCACAGCCTTATCTGTTAA